>LTAE01000102.1:93807-120702 GCA_001647135.1 Pontederia paniculata | reverse complement strand
TATATTCAGAATATAGTGGACAAGAAGGAAATAACAGTGACTTATATGCCTACAAGCGACATGTTAGCTGATTCTCTCACAAAGAGAATTGCAGTCGGTATATTTATCAAGCATGTGAGCTTGATGAGACTCATGAATGTTTGAGTCAGTACGAAGTATTCATAGATAGTGAAACTTCGAGACATGATCTCCAGTTAGGCTACTTACGGATAGTGGGAGTGCTAACACAGTGACCACTTTGGTCAAGTGGGAGATTGTTGTAGTGACCTGCAGTGGTCACCGGTGGTCGCATACGTCGGTGAACAGTCGCGCCTGCAGAGGCGCCGAAATCGCCAAACCGTCGACGCGAACAACCGCCAGTGAGGGACAGACGAGTGCGGGCATGACGACTATATAAAGGATTGGGCGCATCCCGGAAGTCCCCATTGGTAATCCGAAAGTTTTCTCTTCCCCCTTCACGAATGAGAAATTCATATGGTTTTGATGTGACCATCATTTTTGAAGAGTCATATCATCCTAACAAATCATTTTTAACTCTCTCACAATGACACATATAGTATTTTTTCCGAAGCATTTTAAACACGTAAATATTAGGAGGACAGAGGATATTAAAATTGATTTAGGAGGATATAGTATTTTTTAAATTATTATATGTCTACAATTGATGCTATATTTCTATTTAATGAAGATATATCATATTTAAGTAGGGTACACTATGTATATTTGAATTGTTGAATTAAAAATATGTGATTAATAAAAAAAATTTAATGGTCTAAATAATAGAATACACAACGTACTATACTTAAACAAAATACATCTTTATTAAACTCTATCTGTATATTCATTTTTAAATCCTCCTAATTTTCTCACAATGACACACATAATAATTATATTATTTTTTAGAATATTTTAAATATATGACTATTAGTAGGATAGTAGGAAAATTAAGTATTTTCCATTGTCTTTATATATCTTTGAATATAAAAATAATTCATATTGAGATATTAGTTTATTAATAAGATTTGACGGAGGTACTATCTACTTAAGATCTAATAATTTATAACAAAGAAACAATGACAAATGAATGATTACAAGGTGGAGAAATAAAATGTTAGATTGAGTTATTGAATCGGAGTAGAATTCTGATTAAAATTTAATTAAGATCATGTTTGGCTTAGGATCTATTTGGTTTAATTGATAAAAATATTAAAATATGATAAGCACTAATGATGATAAATATTTTAAGTGCTAAAACTTAATTTAAAATATAAATAGTTACATATTTAGATAAAATTATTAATAATATTAACAAGTATTTGCTTGTTAAAATAAATATTGACTAAGATATTTTTAAAATTATATAATGATATTAAAAGAATATGAATAAAAGAGTAATAGTATTGGTTAAAACTAAATAAGCAGATGAATCTATTTATCCTTTTCATCTTGTAAGTTGTTATCCTAACCACTTATAAGTATATTTTTTTATTATTAACTATGAAGAAAAATTTAAAATCAACTTATAAGTAATTTTAAATTATTTATAAGCTAAGTTAATATACCCTTAATTGATAAAAAATATGTCATTAACATTAATATTGATAAATATTTTAAGTGCTAAAATTTATATTAAAATATAAATAGTTACACGATGATAAACCCTAATATTAATAAATATTTTAACTACTGAAATTTATATTAAAATATAAGTAGTTATATATATAGATAAAAGTACTGATAATACCAATAAACTGTCACAATATTTGTTAAATTAATATTGACTAAGATACTATTACATTTATATGATAATAATATTCAAAGAATATAGATAAAACATAGTTGGTTAAAAAGATAAGCCAACAACTTTAAAAGTAACTTGAGAATAATATTTTTTTAACTTATAAATTGTTAATTTTACTTATTAAATATGGAAAATTTTTAAAATTGTTTTATAGATAATTTTAAATTAGTTATAATTTAAGTCAAACAGAATCTAAATATGATTAGAAAGATAAATTTATTAATGTGACAAGTTCGACCGGATTGAGCGAAGATTCGATTTAGTTAAAGCGGTTTATCTGAAATAAAGCGTATTTGAACCGGACGGCACCGACCAATGTTAACCATCCCGGTTCCTACATAAACAGTTGCAAGAAGGAAATGGTTTGAGCGCATTGTTTGTAGCGCGACTTTAAACCCTTCTTCTTGCCCTCCAATCCAATCCGCCACGGCATCCATTGGGGTCGCTTGGCGGTTCGCCATGGCGGAGGCCTTCAAGCTCGGCTTCATAGGCGCGGGGAACATGGCGGAGAGCATTGCCAAGGGTGTGGTCAAGTCCGGCTTGCTGCCGCCGGCGAGCGTGCGCACCGCCCATCGCTGCCACGAGCGCCGCCAAGTCTTCCAGAACTTTGGCGTGCACATCCATGAAACCAACTCCAAGGTCTAACCGCGGGCTGTCATTTTCTCCTCCCTCTTCGATTTATGCTTTTTAATTCAGTTTCACTGGTTACAAGTACGAGCTGCAATTGCGTTACTTGCTGAGTGCTCAAATTTTGGTATGTGTGGATTGGGTCTTTGAAGCATTGTTGCTTAGTTCGTGTATCTCGATTGAGCTAATAATTTTTTTTGAAGAAATCTGAAAGCACCTTTACCTTTCTCATGCTTTAAATTATGTAGTAATGAAGTGGTGATCATTTAATGTTCGAAATTTCAAATTCTCGAGCTTGTTACTCCTTTTACTCAGACTATTGATTATTAATTTAGTCTCATGAATAGGTTGTGGACGACAGCGATGTAATTGTTCTCTCCGTAAAACCACAGATCGGTATGAACTTTTGTTATCTTGCATGTCAATTCAGCTTCATGTTCAAGTTCTTATGCTATTATAGTGATATCTCATTTGGTCATTTTGTTTTTTTTCACTTCCAAAATCATAAAAGCAGTCATCTGTAACACAAAATCAACATTCAAAGATTACCATTATTTGATTCTCAAATGGCTTGTTTTGGAAATATGTCACCTCATGTTCCTTTTATGTCATAAACTACGTTGATCTATCATGTGCTATCAGAGTGTGGCCTCATTCTTGTAAAGGTCAATAAAGAAACAAATGATATCTGCCTACGGTGTAGTGTTTAACAGTTGTGCAATTTCCAATTGTCTCAGAATCGTGTTTGCTTGTTTTCAATCTATGATAGAATTGTCCCTATAAACACTAAGGTTGCCATCACTGTAGGATAAATATAATTTAAATGCATTCATTTAGTTTTACTTGTATCTTACTCTTGATTAACATCTGCATGAGGATGAGATAGTTATGCAATCAGAAAGAAGGCACAAGAACATATTTGGAGTAGAAAAAAGATAACCATAATCCAATTACATGGTGGTTTGTTGCATGTAATATTCTAAGTTTACAGGAGTTACAAAAGGTTCTTCATTTAAAGCTTATTTCATCTACATTCAAGCCATAAGTCACTAAAACCTTTAACAAAATATGACCTCGAGTGAAAAATTATTTCTATCAACTTCAAGGGTTGATTATAGACTTCCATAAGACACTGAAATAATGGTCCAGAAATAAGAAGCATCTACTGAAATTATGTGCTAATATTTAGTCAATCCATTGTTTTAAGGTCCTCATAGAGCTCGACATTTCATATCTTTATCTTTCATTTTCATCCTGTGAACTCAAAAAGCTTGCCGAAATTATTATGCATATAATGTAAGTACATTGAAAGTTGTAGCATCTCCTGTCACTTCCGGAGTACAAAAAAAAATGGAGTACAAATAATTACAGATATTTGTGGTGAGAAAACTCGGTTCATCCTTATTTATGTATGGTGAATGTTTTAAGTTGACAAGATTATTCAACTGCAGTGAAACAAGTCCTGATCGATTTAAAGTCCACATTCTCAGAGAAGAAACTTTTAGTATCTATAGCTGCTGGAATCAAGTTAAAGGACTTGCAGGTTTATTAAGTTTTTCTAATTCCTTTGCTGCATCCTTGTCTACAAATGCTTATTTTTTCATCAATAGTTATTGTTATATTTCATTACTGTTTGCCATCTTTCTATCACCTGCTTTTAATGTGTAATGATGGTAATGTGAACTTATTATGTTGTTTATTTGATACAATGGACTGAGAACCTCATGCTGTTTTTGGTTAAGTCTAGTATTACCAAGCAAGTCCTAGAACGTGTCACTCTTAAGTAGCAATTAACCATTGTTTCTTCAAATTGTAAGCTGATCCCATCCAATTCCTTGTCTGATTTTTTATTTACATTTATACACGAACACAAACTTATGCATTCCTTTCCTTAGGATCAATCCTTTTCTGTCATGATATATATCCTTGTAGCTGAATAATGTGCTTCATGAACTATAACTCAGGATTGGTCTGGTCACCATCGAGTAATTAGGGTGATGCCAAATACTCCTTCAGCCATTGGAGAAGCAGCATCAGGTGGTTATTTTCTCTTCTCCTTTTTCATTTTTCTTAATTGAAGGTCTTATGGTTGCCGGAACCGGACCGGACCGACTAGTCTGACATGTTCGACCATCAACCAGGACTTAGAGCGGTCCTAGTTCGATGCCAAAACCAAAGAAGGGGTTGAATTGGATGGAACCGGTCAAAAAATCAGAAAATTAATGGTTGAACCGCCCGAACTGATTGGCTTCAATGAACCGGCCGGTTCAATTGAAAAATAGAAAAAAGAAATGAAAACTGGACTTTGGAACTATTGGGCCATGGAGAAATTTTATGGTTCAAGACCTTTGAGACCACTTTTTTTTTCTTTTTCATTTTAGTTATAAAACTAATTCTTCGATTAATATTTATATTTGAATAAATTATTATTTGAGATATATCTTTATTAATAACTTTATATCGTTACTTGATCATAAACTAATATAATTTGAGGATAAATATAAATTTATTTTCATATTCAATCATATTATTTGTGATTCCTTGTCTAAATTATGTCATATTTTAATTTAATACTATTTTAATAGTATGTGGTTCGACCATCCGGCTTAATCGGTTTAACCGGTCCGACCTAACCCGGAGCTTGTCCGGGTCATTGTCCGGTTCGGTTCTAACAACCTTAGTTGTTGCCTAATGCTATTAGGCTGTAACCCCTAAAAACTCTTAAATATAAAAAAATATTATTTCTTTTATAGAAGCTTGAGCTTTTAGGAAGCACGATTAATTCAATAAGTTAAAAATTTAATCGAAGCCATCATCGGTGAACGCTCGACTTGACATGCCTAAGGACTTAAAGTCACACAAGTTGGATATTTCATGCATGTGACAGTGCACGGTGATATTTTCTCATTGGGGTTCTCATTTTTCCTTAATTTAGAGGGACTATGTTGTTTTGAGAATCCATCTAATTTGATGTCTACTCCATCATGAGCATCTGACTCGAATGCCCGAGAATGCAAATTCATATTTACTATGTGACACAACTTGGATTCTTCATTACTGATGATCTAAATAGTTGCAATCTTTCTAAGTGAAGATCTAGAATATTGTAAGGTGCTGCATTAATTGTATCCTTAAAATTCTTGAAGAAGAGTTGCCCACTTGAGTAGAACTAAATTTTAATATTAACTTCTTTCTCTTTTTCTCTCTTTTTCATTTGAGTATTACTGGTTTAGATAATCTCGCATGTCTTAAATGCAAATGTACATGTGTCTGATATGCTTGAACTCTTATAGTTATGTGTATGGGAGAAATGGCAACAAAGGAAGATGAAGAACGTGTTATTAGTCTCTTCAGTTCCATTGGAAAGATATGGACTGCTGATGAAAAGTATTTTGATGCTATAACTGGCTTGAGGTATGTGCCTAAGAATTTATTGCTGATAGCAGCTCTCAAAAGGTTCATCCATCATGCTTCCTGTTTTTTATATGTGCAGTTAAACTCAGCATATCTCGTTATTTCCCTTTTTTACCTTCCTTTCCCTACGGCTTTTTTTAAAGGAATTATGAGAGAATGCACATCAGTGTTTGCAATTATTGCTGGCACAAAGTCTTGTTCAAATGATTGAAAATGCTGGGTACACCAAGAAATATGTTTCCTATTTCCAAACAATGAAGTGAAAAAAAAAGGAATATAATGCATAAGGAAATGAAATGCTTTCTGAATGTCCTAATTATGGTAAAAATGAAACTACTTTGATTGATAGTTCTGTGTAGTGTCTATTTGGCTGAAAACATGCTTCCCAATTTGTTAAGAAATATACTTTCTTTTTTTCTCAGTGAGAAAACTATGGTTTCTGTTTTCAGTGGTAGTGGCCCAGCATATATATATGTAGCAATTGAGGCTCTGGCTGATGGTGGTGTTGCTGCTGGTCTTCCTCGAGATCTTGCTCTCGGTCTTGCATCTCAGACAGTATGTTCTTAACATTTCATCAGATATTTTTTCGAGTCGTTTCAATTGTATGCTCCTAGGATATTGGAAGAACAATACTTTGAAATGCCTTCTAGTTAGCTGGGTGAAAAGATCCTCTGAATTGTCATCAAAATGTTATAGCAAGCTATAATGTAGCTTGATTTGTTGATAAGATTCTCTTCTTATTTCTTTATACAAACCAAATTGAGGCAGACCTAATAATGATCAAGTGGAAAAAAAATCAATAGAATGTAAGATGTACCAATGTGTTGGAGTATGAAAGCCAAGGATCCACAAATTTTACTGCATAATATTAGATGCATGAAAATCTGTCAATTGCTATCTTACACCAGTAGTGGGTTCTTAGCTCCACCAGAGACATTATACTATCATGATAAAAATCATGGAAGTTCAGAATTGCACTGATAGTGATTCTAGTTTCGAAAAAAACTACTGTCTAGGCCTTAACCATTTGCAAGTAGAAAGCTAATTCCTTTGTCAAACCCTGCAGGTTCCATAGAACGTTTGTTCTTTCTTGGGTTAAATTAACTTTTGCATCTGCATCCAGTGATTGGTTCGTTCCCTTTACCGGTATTCATTGGTATAGAAAGGCTTGCACTTTTGACTGTTACATAGAATGGATGATGATCTGGGCTTTTTAAGAGGCTAATATCCAGATATTTGACAGATTACTGACTACTATATTCAAGGGCAGAAGCTGTAGGAAATTCTGATTTTCTTTTGCTATTTTGTCTACCTCTTATTTCACGAGTCGACTCTGTTTAGATACTAATGTGTCATAAACAACTTCTCAGGTTTTAGGTGCTGCAGCAATGGTTAGTCGCACTGGCAAACATCCTGGTCAACTGAAAGATGCAGTTACTTCTCCTGCTGGAACCACCATAGCTGGAATTCAAGAACTAGAGAAGGGTGCCTTCCGCGGAACCCTGATGAATGCTGTCGTTGCTGCCACTAACCGGTGCAGAGAACTGTCAAAATAATAGTTTTGCAGCATTTTGGAGAAGAAGACTACATCGACAGTGATTTTTTTTTTGGAGGGTAACAGATTCAAAAACTGATTTTCAAGTAAGCCAAAGTCAACTTATTCTTGGTAAACTAGATTGCCTTTGGTGCATCTGTTTCCCTATTAGAGTAATAGTATTAAAATAAAAAGGGGGAAGTAGAAAAAGTTTCCTACCTGTCGTAGTGCCATGGTTAACTTAGCAGAATTGTTCTCATGATTAGCTCCAACTTTCATGAGCAACGCCTTTGTAACTTATCCAGGAAGAATTCTTATCCTACTTGAGTTTGGAGATCTGTTCTTCGATGTTGGCTAATATTTTCTTAGTGTTGAGAGATTATTTGGTTCATTCCTGCTGGATTACTTCCGAGATTTTCCAAGATCGTTGTGGCAAAACTTTGGATTCATTTTATCCTTTAGACAATCGTTTATGATAAGGAAAATAATTCATCCTCCAAATTCAATTCTCTTAATATTCTTCTAATACTCACATATTTAAAATGCTTCAAAAAATTGATATAATTACTTTGTGTGCATTGTGAGAGAGTTAAGAGGATTTAGAGGGATTGGATTAGGAGGACATAACATCACGCTTCTAATAAAAAATTCATTTGCCTCATATCATGATATTTTTAATTTAATTTTGAATGTAAAAAGGTGTGTTTGGAGACCTCAAAATGAGGTGCTTTTTCTCCGTCATTTAAGTTTGGAGACCTCAAAATTTAATCCTCTCTAAAAAAACTAACAACTTTTTGCTGACTTTTTAAGTTTTTTGAGAGAGGATTTGAAGGAAAGCATCCAAATGTGCTGTTAGATAACAGCCACCCCAAACGCAGTCGTCTTCCACGGTTCAACATTATTTCATTATACACTTATAGTAACTTTGAAGACTGTTGTTGGTTAATTTAGTTAGTAAACATATAGAAAAATTAAATCTTATAGGTAATAACATATCTTAAAGTTAATTAATAATTATAAATTCTCGTGTAGTTTAAAACATATTAGTTTTCTGCTAAAAATTTACTGATGTTCTCTTTAAAATTTTAATAAATAATATATTTCTTATAAAAACATGGTTTAACCAATTAAAAATCGATCTAATGATCATCTTTAATCAATGTCCTATCCAATTATAAATATTGTTTGTGTATATGACTAAATATTTCAACGGTGAAACATATTTATTTGTTGATAATGCATTGAATCGTAATTTAGTGATAAATTTTTATATGATCTCATGTGCATCATAGTCGTTCGAATAATTAGAATGGTGAAGTCGCACATCTCATACAGAAGTTTCTGTTTCCTATTTTGTATTGAGACTTCCTATATAAATTTTATAGAATTTGAGTTATTCAGCATCTTATAATTTTTTATTATTTCTCCTTCAAAGAAAACGCTTAGCTCCGCTCGAGAACGTACCCAGAGTGAACCTCATAAATATTATATTTTTTTGTGTATGTGAATTTATCTCTTTCATATCATATCCGCGATAATTTATATGATCGTTTGTTTAAATTTCACAAAATTAAACTTGGTTGACATAGTAAAGTCAAAATCAAACTTGATTGATACAGTTTGATAACGAAATCTATGAGAGCTAATAACTTTAAATTTAATTTTTTAAATCGTCAAATAACTGAAGATTATCTTTTTCACTCACGTTTGAACATCATATTAATTAAATGTTAATAGCGCATTTGATATCGAAAAAAAATCACATGTTAAAATTTGCAAAATTAAGTTTACGCTATTCAACTTTTATTTCTTGTAAATCATACCTAAATTGATTCTCACAACTTTTTTTTATCGTTTATAACAAGTGTTTATCAAAATCAACGCGAGAACTAATGAAAACTTAGTATCAGATGAACCTGGATTCCCACAATTTATTTCTTGCATTTCGCATAATCAATTTTTTTTATTTTTGCTTGACGTAAAATATCTAATTTCTTCTTCTTTTTCTTTCACTTCTCTCTCTCTCTCCTCTCCTCTCTATTTAATTTTCTTGTTAATTTTATACTTGTTAACTTTTATATTTATTCAGCAATATAACTAGGAATTTTATTAATTTTCTATTTATCATATGCCATTACCTTAGTATTTTTTATCATCTTGCTTAATCTTTTAATCTAAATTTAATAAAATATTTTATATAATATATGATTAGTTTTACATTATTTATTATAAATCTAAGAAATTATTTTATTATACAATGTTAGATATCTCATTAATAAAAAATAATTATTATACAGTTTTTATTCAATTAATTTCTTATTAAAAAATATATTTTACTTTTTATTTTCACATTTTATTCAATCACGTTAATCTATCAAATCAATTTTTTAATTGATGTCATCATTTTTTTGGTTCATCCAAATATCAAATTGATAATTCTTAAACTTCCTAGTACAAAAATTCTAAAAGCCAAATAAACCATTAATATATATATATATATATATATATATTAAAATACAGAATGACTACAAAGCTTAAGTAGCCACTAGCCACTAAAAATGTATTCCTCTTAAACAATTAAAATTTGTCACGTCACTTTTGTTTGTCATGATTCAACAATCAACATTACCACTAATCAAGTTGCTATAAACTTTATTTATTTTTAAAATTTGTTTAGGTCAGTAGCCGTTAATTGCAAGTTTGATCGAGATTTAAGAAATTCTCAAGGTTTACTCTTTTCATTACTCTTAAGAAAATTCGATTCCTGAATGCAGAAAACACTAAAAATAAAAAAATCTCCATTCTCTAGTTAGAATCAAGCTACATATATTAAAATAAATAGAGCAATCTGAGTACTTGGAGCAAACAAAAAAACTTGTTATAATAGCACTTGAAGGCGGGGTTTACTTGCTGATGTAAAGTCACAAAATGAAAATCACAAAAAATCAACCTACGCCTCGATTCTACTAACCAGTAACCATCAAGCCTCAAATTGGCTATTATATCTCAGAAATGATCCACCTTTGTTCCTTATCTGGCAGCTTGAGCAGCTTGGGCAGGTTCTAAGATATTCTTTGCCAAGAGGTAAGTCCGCGTATTAAGGTTCTTCATTGCATCTATAATTTGTTCATGCCTGAAGTTGTACAAACAAATGGTTAAGTTTGAACTGCTGCATAATTAAGCAGATAAAAGAAGGTTCTTCATTGAAAGATGTTCGACTATTAGAATATATTATCATCCAAGCAGACAATAAAGTCGGCATAGGCGTAGCATTGTTCATTTGTTACTTTAAAGTAGTATTCCTCCAAAAGAGTTGCCCAGGGCACAATGATATGCAAGACTATGGTATAGTGAATTTTCATTAGCAACTGAGATAAATTAACTAATTGTTGTCAGTTTGAAATCATGCCTACAGAAGAAATGGCAATGGCACATAAGAATGAAGGAGTGTGTGCAGTGAACTTACACATTAAGATGATTGGTCCCAATAATAACAGTTCTAGAAGTCGAGTCTATTTTAGCATCAAGCTTTGAGTTCCTAATTAGATTCAGTATCCACAACTCAGCTTCTTCGTAACTCATATTCAACTTCTCTGAAAGCATGCTGTAAAGAAACATGAGAATAAAATCAGCAATTAACTGACACTGATGTCAAAAGATAAAAAAAAATGAGACCACAGAATTGTATTGTTAGTCGAAAAGTCTATTACACATGAACAGGAAATTGTGCTATTTTGTCAACACATAATGACATTATGGTTAAACTGAGTTGTTCCAATATGGTTAGGCATTTAATGAATGGTCAGATAGTTATGTGAGGTTCATCTAGCACTTTAGATGTAACAAATAAAGGTAAAAACACATTGACCTTCATAATCAAGATACTGTCAAAGTACTCTCTACTGTCAAATCTGAAATCAGTTTTAAACGCCTTAGATCATCATATTCTTAGTGGGTCAATATATTCAAAATGGAAGTAATTTAGCCTCATACAGTCATATATAAAAGGTAGATATACAAACTCCCAACAGGTTGATTGATTTAACGACTCATTCAAAGGCAATGAATAAAACTATCAAAATAGCAGGTGGCAAAATGAAATTTAATACAAATTTGTTTAGAAAGGAAAGAAGTTTAGTGTGTAGCATGCTGATAAGCTCATATTAGTAGTTAAATATTAGTACATCCTGCAGATGGAGAAAAGATAATAATGTCTAAAATTAATAGTCTAATTTTAGATATTACTAAAACAGTAATGTCTAAAATTAGACTATCACTATTAGAAAAGTGATGGATGACTAGACATGGCTAGTCCTCCTTTTGCCCTTCAAAAAAAAAAAGAACTATTAGAAAAGTGGACGCTCAGACTTTAGCATGAAATATCCCATCACTGGTTCCAGATCTAAAATCTGCTATCTACTGCATGTAAATCTAGTCCCACAAGTCTACAATGCAATATGTCTAGCAAAAGCAGTAGGCTAAAGATAAACCCATTAGGTTCAATACCGAAAATGCTCAATGGAAGTAGTGCATATGATAAAAAAGTTCTGAACGTGACAATGATAACCCTGGACCAGGATTCTGAAGATGAAATCAACCAACAAATATAAAATTCCACATCTAAAAAAATAACTGACTGAAGGTTGAGTACCAGTTATTAACTTTTTTTCAAAATTTAAAAAAAAGTTATTGATTTCAAGCTCAAAATAATGGACATTAGCTTATTAATACACAAACAGAATTGTTAAAAATACAAAGTCAATAAAAAAATTCTTGGCAACCTTTAATTGGAACAGGTATGTCAGCAGAACTATGAACTTTATTCATATAGTATGATAACTGATTAGCACAAAATATAAATAACTGATCGAAAATTAAATTGAGGGTCCAAAGAAATCGCAGATATAATCACTAAAAGCTATTTCAGTATGAGCTATAGGCATGTGCTTCAATACAATCATTAAACACTCAATACAACCAACCTGATATCAATGCACTGATGAATACGGCAGTAAGTCTCAAAAATCAAGAGACGGGCATTTTCCATGAACTCATCCCTCAGAGGTACTGTAGTAAAGTTAGCATCTTCAACACGCTTGCCAAGGAAGGGGTCATTCAATATTACCTAAGTAACAGATATCCAACCCAAAAGTTACAGTATGAACAACCAAACAAAATTGTCAATAGAACATACATCTAGAATTATGACTGTTGAAATGTGAGAGAACCGGAGAAGTCCTAACAATCTGTCAACTGTCCAGGTTAATGAAAGTATTTATTCTAGCATGATTGGACTCTTGAAAAGGGACCTACTAGTGCCCCCAACAAACATGTTAAATCCAACACTAAAGCCTCTCAAAGTGAACATTGCATCAGAAACGTAGCAGGACAATATAACCGTGATGTTACTCTTAAAAATCAATCAAAATTGGAAATTATCGTTAAGAAATATGTTTCACGAATACATGTTATTCCCTAAAGAACGTACTTTGTTGGCAGCAGCTCTCTTATAAACCTCGACATGAGGTTTTGACCACTAAATCATGTCATTTTTCACCATCAGTTCCTGAAAATTTCGTAAGTGCATTCTAATACACTTTCTACTTTGACAACAGGGAGAAAAACGGTGCAGGTGCAAGTATGAAATGTCCTACAGACAATTTCATGAAGAATTAATAGGAAAGTACAACTATCATGATTGAGCCATTGTATCAAGTATCCTGACATGACTAGATCAGGAACCCTGAAATTATATCCAACCCTTTGATGCATAGAAATGAGAGAATTAAGGAGTTGCTCTGTTTAAAGCTTCTGGGATCCAAGATTCAAACTTAATATTAAATAAGCTAGTAGGCCATAAAGAGCATAGGGTCAGTTTAAAAATAACAGGGATAAACAAAAGCACAATTCATATCATATCTGAAAACTTATTTGATGAACCAGTAAATACCATCTGATATTGGTCTAGCATCAGGTTACCACCCAAATTATGATTAGAAACAAAACGCTTGCTAACAGAATATCTTTTATGGCATCTGATGACTTATGCAATAAAACTATAACTACTATCTATTATTTCCCCATAAAAAAACAAGAAGCTACTTCTTCATTTGGCTGTTCACTGGTTTTTGGCTCTTAAGAACCTAATTCCGTTATCAAAGATATGGAGATGTAATACAAAATTTTAATGTCAAATTGATGATTGATGAAGCTAAGAATTACAAAATTAATACTATACGAAAACTACAGACAAAGGAAAATAGCCATTCAATATGAGGGTCAAGAGAGAATAAAATGTAGCACTGTGAAACTTACATGTTCACACTCCCTGAGTTTCTTTTGTGCACCCTCAAAGTCATAATTTACATACAGGCATTCCAGAAACTCTGTTATGGGATCCCTATAGCAGTGCTTCTCTTGCTGGATAACTTTGACCAACTCCTTAAGCATATTCCTTCTTCTTTTGTTAACAACGACAGCCGTGGCAAGATAGCGTAAGAGGTGATGTGCATTTGTTTGAATAGCGTTCAAGTACCTAAATAAAAGAAGTTGTCCATGGGAATTAGGTTATACACATAATGCTTAAAACCTGCCCTAAAGGTTCAATTTTCCAGAGACTAGAGTCATCTCTTAAAGCAATATCTTAGTTTTCTTAATGCAATCGTAATTTGGTCATAGGGATGCATACAGATAAGTTGGTCAAGCTAGGGGTTTACACATAACAATCAGAACCATGAAAGATAACTTGGCTGAGGTTTCATTTATTACAATTTACATGTGTTTAAATTTGCATATCAAGTCAGATGCGTACCTGTCCTGGAAAAATAAATCAATAATCAAATTTCTCCCATTTTCGTGATTAAAGAATATGTAGAGGCTCCAATGCATCAGCCATATTCTGTTTTGCAGTTGATTTAAAGGAGAGGCGAAATTCTGTTCCACAAGAAATGTAAAACAATTATACTAAGTCAATAAGGGGCCAAACAAAAAAAAAATAGGACCATGACACAAAGCAAAGAACCTTTGAATCAATTATATCTTTCAGACGATTTAATTCCTCAAAAGCAACATCCCAATTCTGCATTAAAATTTCTGCTGCCAGTTTTCCCCACAATGCACTCAAGCTGCGTTCACTGTTAGTGCATAGAACACGATACTGATACAAGTAATCAGCTGCACCAGAGTAGTTACCACACTCAAATTGAAACTTAGCATACTGATACAAAGCCTCTATCTGATCTGGACCAATCTGTTGAAACAAGCAACATCATAAGATATCAGCAATCATTCATCACTACAACTTCTTTGGTCGGTTGTATCCATTACAATCATTAATCAATTCGCTGTATGTTTCCTTATCTTTTCTGAATTCAAGATTCCAAGGACACAATGATGAAAAAGATAAATTAAATTTTCTGAGTAATTAAACAGATAAATCACATATTATATACATACACACAACTTTTAACAATACAAGCTTAATTCTGATAAATACATTGCATCACACTATCAAAAAACACAGCAAATAAAGGACAAATCTATCTCCAAAGGCATCTTAGGCGTGTATAAAGCATTTCATGATATAAAGCTAAAAAAAACCTGGAATCGGTCCTGGAGCATCTGAATGTTGTATTGCTTGTCGGGCCTCAGTTCCTGGACCAAAGTGGCATTTTGGAGGAACGAGACAAGCGGCGCGGCTGACTCCTCCAGAGACTTCAACCTAGAGACGACCTCGGCCCTCCTATCAACCATCTCTGTAGAGAAAAGCAAAAGAAAGACGCAACACCACACCAAAATTAACGCGAAATTTCAAGAAAAAATGTGGGGCACGAATCGAACAAGGATAATAGAACCATAGAGGCGTGGGGCGAGCAAAGGACCTTGAGGGACGTCATCGGTGTGGTAGAGGGACTTGTGGATGTCCATGGCGTAGTCCACCATGTTGGTCTGGGAGAGGAGCTCGATCTTGGACTTGAGGATCTCATCGTCGGCGTAGAGCTCGCGTTCTTGCAGGAACTCGAGCAGAGGGAAGACGAGGTGGCGGTCGAGGAGAGGGGCGATGCGCGAGGTGAGGTCGTAGTCCGCCATGGCCGCCGCCGTCGCTTGTTAGGTTTCACTCCTCTTCCTTCTTAGGTTTTGGAAACGGCCACGGAAGAGAGAAAGGAGCCGAGCCGCGAATAGAGGAAGGGTATCGTTATGGCATCCGATCCGACGGCGGTTACGCGACAGATCCAACGGCTCAAAGAGGAGATTTGGGTTGAGGGCGAGGTATCATTTCGGAAATTTAGTTTTATTTCCACGTACATTATTTTTTGACGTCTCTCTATAAAAAATGTAAAAGAAGATTTACCGATTTTTAAACTATTAATTATTTTTAATTGAGAAAAAAATATATGAACAATAATTTTAATTATTATTAATGTAAATGGCCGGTTCATATTTTTTTTATCAAGAAGTATTCTCATTTACCGTACACTAAATATATTATATAAAAATGTGTTACATGTTTTTTTAATTACAAGTTTGTTTGTTAAGAAATACAAATGTACAGCAATCTGCTCTATGGTACAGAATATATTATGTGATTTAATATTTATCTATTCACTTACTGTTTTTGTTAAATAGTAAATTTGATTTGTATATGATCATAACAGTAGAACACTAGAACCTTTTACATTTTTCATTAATAGAATGATTTACATACTAATTAATCTTAAAAATTAAATGATGAATTTGAGCAACTATCAAATGGCACGTTCCTATTTTTTTTGTTTTATACAATTACTCATTTATTATTATTGTCATTTGTAAATTAGGAAAAAAAACTAAAAAAAATGAGCCAAAACTAACTTTTAAAACTAAAAAACTTATTTTATCTCTAAAGTCTGATTCAATTTTCAAACGATCATGAAATATATGTTTTAATTAAACAAAAAATGAAAAAAACATATAGTTGATAATAGAATTAAGCAGAAATGTAGAAAGGATCCCTATTTTTCATCAACTAGAAACAAGTCTAAAAATAGTCCATAATTTAAAAGATAAGCGGAAAAATAATTACTACTTGGGATAATTCTTAAAAAAGCATACATTACTACCTTGGAAAAATAATTGAGTTTTCTCTTTTCATTTAATAAGCGAAAAAAAAAGAAGAAAGCTTCTGTGAAATAATTCATGGAAAAAAACTATTTTTGTATTTAAAATTAGGGAAAAAATAGAACGGGTCTGTTGATCTGCTCCGTAAATGTGATTTTTTTAATAAAATAGAAGAAAAGTTAAATAACTTGGAACTCCTTTTTGCTGTGTTAAAGACTGCTCTTTTGTGTGGGGGCTTCTTGCGGCTTTGAGGTCACGCAATGGTGGAGGAGAAGCCCGGCCGATGGAGGGACCTCGACAAGCTGCTCGCCCGCGCCGGCAACATCGTCGGCCAGGACTTCGAACCCACTCCCACGGTATGCATTCCACGCCATGCCCCTGTAATGTGTGGATCATGCAAGTCCCTGTCCTTGTGGTGTTCGATGTTTTGTTTGATTGAAAGAAACAACAGTAAAGAGGAACAAATTCGTGCAGCTGAGGGAAGACATAGGCGAGATCGCGAAGGTGCTGGTGGTCGGGGCCGGCGGGCTCGGCTGTGAACTGCTCAAGGACTTGGCCCTCTCGGGCTTCAGGAACATAGACGTCATTGATATGGACACCATCGAGGTCTCTAACCTCAACCGCCAGTTCCTCTTCAGGTATTCGGCTAAATGTTCCCTTTTTTTCTAGTTCCCTTACTTGGGAGTTCTCTAGTTTGGCGTTAGATGTCGTTGAGGCGTTGTTTGAGGGCGCTTGATAGCATGCTATTTAGGGATGAGCCTGCATTTTAGGTTTGTAGCTCAGGGGAACTCGTGAGGGAGGAGGGATGTGTATGTCGGTAAGTTTCGTAGATCCAAGGAACACAAATTGAAAACAACATGAGAACTGTGCAGATAAAATTTTCAGATATTTAGGCCACGGTGCACAATCCGGCATCTTCCATGGCGGCACTCCTGTTTCACAAGGGAAAGATAGTCTAACTGTGGTTTTATTTTCTATTCTAACTGTGAGTTTGCTTGCCAGTCCAGAAGTGCAAGCATGCTGAGTATGTCCTGAGCTACTGCATGGACCAAGCTGCTGCTTGAAACACTTTCTTGAACTAGTTTTGATTTCATAGAATCCACCACAAATGGTTTGACTTGACCTTTCTTCTGGACTTGCTCGATTGCTACTTTTTCTATGTTTCACTTCTTTGAGATTTAATGATGCAGGCTTCAGGATGTTGGAAAGTCCAAGGCGGAGGTAGCAGCTGAGCGTGTTATGAAAAGAGTTAGTGGGGTGAATATTACACCTCATTTTTGTAGGATTGAAGATAAGGAAATTAGCTTCTATAATGATTTCAATATAATTGTGCTTGGTCTCGATTCAATTGAGGCTCGAAGCTACATCAACTCTGTAGCTTGTAGTTTCCTAGGTATGTTGGAATTGCTTATGTATTGTATTCATACTTCTTAGAATTACTGATCAATGAGATTATTTGCAACTCTGAGATCACAATTGATTATTTTCACAATGGTTAGATCAGTATTCACTTATCTGAGTTGCGCTAATGAAATTTTGGCTATCTTTATAAATTCTTAAACTCATAGATCAAATATTTCACTTTTGGAATATCTAGAATATGATTGCGATGACAAGCCAATAGCGGAGACAGTTAAGCCTATGGTTGATGGGGGAACTGAAGGCTTCAAAGGTCATGCTAGAGTGATACTTCCAGGGATGACTCCTTGCTTTGAGTGCAATATTTGGCTTTTCCCTCCACAAGTCAAGTTCCCTTTGTGCACTCTTGCAGAGACGCCAAGAACTGCTGCGCATTGTATTGAATATGCACATTTGATAAAATGGGGTGAGGTAATGATATTTTGCCTTTAGTTTTATCTACTCTTTGGATTGCCGAGTTTTCATTTCTTAACTGCTTTGTTGATAGGTTCATGTTGGAAAAGCATTTGATGCTGATAATCCTGATCACATGCAGTGGGTCTACACAGAGGTTTGCTTTTATCAGAAGCTTTATACTTCTGATTTCTCTGCCCTGCAATTGTTATTTTAGTTCTTCTTCTTTTCAATATATTCTGCAGGCTCTCAAGAGAGCAGACCTCTTTGGTATTACTGGAGTTACGTATTCTTTTACTCAGGTAAGCGAGTGTAAGAAGTTTTGTTTTCACATATTTTTTTCTGATAGATCATACTCTTCAAGTGACATTTTCTTGTGATCGGTTCGTTTTGTTGCATGTGCTTGAACATCTATACATGGGCTCGGACATTTTTTTCTGTCTTCAAGTGATAAGACATGTATATGGCTAATTTAAACTATGTGCATGACACCATTTGGTTCCTATTTTTATTGGAGTGAATTTGGAAGAACTGAACACAACATTTTGGAAGATATATTAACGGAACATTGAGGCCTAGCTGAAACACATTGCACTGAGATTAACTCAGTATACTTTTTAAGCAGATTGCAATTTCAGTTGGATAAGATAATTTTTTTTTTGAAAGAATGGATAAGATAATTCATCAGTTTGTTTTTAACTTTGAATATTATGTTCAACCAAAATTGATAACATGAACTAATTTTAAAAAAAAAGTATGTTTACAAGCACAGCTGCTTTAGATTATTTTCTATATAAAACTTCTGTCAGTTCCTTTTCATAAGAACAAAGCAGCCACATCTCCAATATCACAAATTTTCGAGAGTAAAATTCCAATATCACATTAATTGCTTCATGATGAAAGTTAATCAAATTGCCCACTTGATTGCAGAGCAAAACAATTAAAAACGAGTTTGGACAATAAATAGTGTTCATAGATTTTGTTTTTGGTGAATTAGATTTAATTCTCTGTGTCTTTTATTCGATTGCCAAGTTGATTCTAGAGGCTGTAATCATTGCCTCGCCAACTTTACTAGATGATTTATTTACAAGGAACATCATGGGTTATTTACCAGAGTTTATTGGATGAAAATTGAACCTTGGCTCTGATATTTTGCGAGCAGTGAATGACATGACTTGAGTGATTTTAATTAATTTGACCTAGAAAAGTGCAGTAGAAGAGAACAGTAATAAGAAAGGAAATAACAACAGCAATGACATATATCATTATTGTTCTTGTCTAAGAAGCACTCGAACATGTTTAGGATAAGAATATGATGAAGCAAAAGTATTTTTGAAGGGTGAAACTAAAGATCACTAATAATAGAAATCTTGAATCCATTGATACGGGTGTTGCGAGATTTAGAAATATAGATTGTGTCCTTGGGTGGTAGATTGGTTATTTTGTCTTTGATATTTAAGATGAAAAAAACCGTTATAAAGTGGCAGGACCAAATGCTTGTCAGTTACCAGAATGTATGCCAGAAAGAATATGTCTGGAGTAAATCCCATTTTTATCAATCATAAAAAAAAACTCAACATTTTAATTCAAACATGATTTCCTGCCTAGTGCACTTCAACAAGTTCTGAGACATCTCAAAAGTCTTTATCTTCTTTTTATTGAATAATTGGAAAGACTATGGTTAAAGATTAATGTGGCTAAAAGTTTAACTTTTGAAGTGTCCTCACTCCATCTAACTTGACCAATGTTTCTTTTGTTTATCTTAAAGATGTTTCTTTTCATTCTTTTGCTTGATGGGTGTGTTTTTCTGGCAACTTAGTGAGCACATTGTTATTGATTTTATCTGTCATCTTATTCACTCTATTTACAGGGTGTTGTCAAGAATATTATCCCAGCAATTGCCTCTACGAACGCGATCATATCTGCTACCTGTGCATTGGAAGCCTTAAAAATAGTTTCTGGATGCAGCAAAACTTTATCCAATTACCTAACGTGATTCCTCTTTCTTTATCTCTTTTGTTTCTTTTGATTCAAACTCTTCTTGCATGAATAACTGACATGTTTCATGCCTGACATGAGATTTATTCTGAAATTGCTTGAGATAATGTTTATAGACAACTCTACATGTTCATCTCCTATAAAATACATGAAGAGGTTCAATGATTACTCAAATAAATTGATTCCTTCAATTAACCCCTTCCTTTTCTTGAAAGGGAATAGCGCCTCTGTTGCACTTTGTGAGCCTGATTATTTATTTATTTTCCCATACCTTCTTCAAACCAGTAGTATCTTACACTGTCAGAGAATGCTCCTCTGATAAACATTTGTCATCAGCCTGCAGTTATTGACAGGACAGTTAATCCCAATTACAGGGGTAGTCATTACTCAAACATTCGCTTCCACATTGAATGACAATTCTATTGGATAAAACGTTACATATAACACTGGTTTTGGATTCTCTATATGTTTGACAAACAAAACTTGGTATGCTGGTTTTTCCAAAAAACTATAGCCATTGACATGTGGCATATTTATTCTTTTCACAGTTATGCTTGAATGTTTTCAGGAAATTTATAGCAACCAACAGATCATGTTTGACTTTTTATTAGAGACATGACATATAACTCGCCAAGTTTTGGTCATTTAATGCTTTAACTAAAACCAGAGGCATGGATATACTCACTAAGTTCCACTTGATTTGCTTTTGTAAGATCCATTATAATTATTTATGCCATATCTGATTTGATTCTTTGACGGTGACCGTTCTTGCTCCTAGTTTGGCTAACATTATTGCCTATTAATTTAGCACCAAACTATTACTTATTATGCTTGCCTAAATTTTTTAGGTACAATGGAATGTCAGGGACACATATAAAAGTCACTGATTTTGTTAGAGAGAAGGACTGTCTTGTATGTGGACCTGGCACTCTTATTGAAGTAGACCCTTCCATCACTCTTGCACAGGTAGCATTATTTTTTCCTGTTTTCTTCTACAGAAGGTTTACATTTGAACTTTGCTTGGTTTTGGATATTTATAAGTACCATTTGGACCAGCTCAGTAGAATGGGTCCTCCTAAACCTATGGCTTACGTCATTATAAATGCAAAGCATATACTTTGTCGAAAAGGGGTCATCAGTTGATGCAGATCCATTGTTCTTTTTTCCTACTGAGTTGGCATTGTTGATATTAGGTTGATATTTAATAAGGGCTTTAAGCTATTTTTTTGGTATTAGTTTGCAATTCGATTACTTGCAGAATTCATTTCATAAGTTCTGATAATAGTTGTTTTGTTTCAATAGTTAAATATTTCGAAGGATTCAATATGATGAGCCCAATCACAATGATCATTGTAATTTCGTAATTTGCTCAATCTCAAATTAGTGTGTCTGGATAAAGTAATATGGGTTTGCATAAATGTTGTTGTAATTAATTAAAGGTTGATGGACAGAGATTTGAGCTTACTTGATTGCACTGTATCGGCAGCTTTGTGTGACATTCATGAATAAAGAATAACTTTTAGCTGATTTCTTTTGTGTATATTAACTTTCTTGTGCTATTTTTCCATTTAAATTTTTTTCCCTCCATCTTTATAGTTCAGCAGGTTTTTTTTACTTACCTTGCTCTTACAGTTCATTGAGATACTTGGCGAACACCCCCAGTTGCTTCTGTCAAAGACGAGTGTCACATATCGAGGCAACAATTTGTACATGCAGTCACCTCCGGTACTAGAAGAAATGACACGAGAAAATCTTCATCGCCCCCTGTTTGAACTTATGGGTAAAGTGACGAAGGACACTCTCCACGTGAGTGGTACATCTGAGAGAAACGGTAAGAAGAAATCATGTCTGGCAAAACTACGTGTTGCCTTCAAAGGTGTCATAGACGAGATTTCCAATATGGAAACAACTGCTAGCTGATGAATTATTCTCAGTTCGTAGCTTGATGATTGTAATAAACCAGATTAGGAATTTCACTTTCAGATCATGAAGATCGATAGATGTTTTTTGCTTGAAATATTGTTGAGTGTTTTAGTTATGAATGATTACTAATGAAACAAATTTTTTATTCATAGTATGCATTGGAAGTTATGGAGCTTAGGGTTTGTAGATATATTTCTGACCTAGATTTTTTGTACTGGGCCTTGGAGGCTCCTATTTTTTTCCTTTTCATGTCATGTTTCCACCCATCAGTTCGGTTGTATAAGACTGGTTTCCATGAGAATAGATATGCCAGAATCAAATGGCTGTTAGGAGGCGTTTTTCTTTAAGAATTATTAGTATTTTAAATTTAAAATTATATGAATCCATCAAATTATTTTATTTATTTATTTTGATTTGTAGATCTAAATTATTTAGTAATGCAATTGTGCATAAGTGACTTCTCTAAAAGGAGAGTTGTCTATTTAAATTATCATTCAAGTGATAATTTTATTTATATTTAATTTTCATATTTATTCTTCTAATAAAACATAATAAAAGATATCATATAATAATAAATTAAAGGAAATAGTAAATGTTATTTAAATAATGTTTATATAATACTATATTATATTACTATAATCGTATTATGAATAAAAATATATCATTAATCATTAATTAAAATAACATTTTTATTATTAATTATTATTGGCATACATTATAAATATTATTTTATTTTGAAGATTATTAATTATTTAATACATTAATTTGTGAATTTATGATTTGAGTTGATAAGTTTCAATTTAATAATACAGAATTTTAACTTAATAATATTTATAAAAAAATATGTTGGTAAAATAATGTATATTGCTTAGTAATCTTTTTTACAAGTAAACATACTAATTTAAACTGCCAATTGAATTATTTATATATAATAAATAGGGTAATGCACATTATTAATAATTTAATAAATGATAATATGTTACTAAATAATGTTAAAAAGTAAGATAGTAAATATCTTCTTAAATTATTTTTTCCGGCTCGTGTTCTTTCCAAATACTTGTTTCATGCGATGTCACTCTTTTCCAACGTTGGGCATCGAATCAGAATATGAATGTAGCTACATTAAAAATTTTCAGTTTTGATGCTTAATATTTTTTTATTACAACCTCAATGTCCGGATGCCCATATTTATTATTTTAGTGAAACAGAAACTGAGATCATTGCCCCTCACAGATGTTAAATATTTTCGTTAAACATAACACATCGGTCGAAGTCTAGTATAATTAGGGACGATAAAACTCTTCGAAATTCGGCGATCGAGGAGATATGGATCATAGTTTTTCTGCATCCTAATTTGAGGGTCGGGACGAAAAATATTGCTCCCACCTCGCGGACCTTCGATCCCACACATTTCTATACTTATTAACATATTTTAAAATTAATTATATCCGTACAATACTATTTAAATTGTATTCATAAATATTTATTCTTAAATAAATACTAATATATATTATGATATTTTATAAATATTCTTTATTTATAATTTTATCATGTATTTTTTTAAGAAAAATATTTTTTTATAATATCAAGGAATCGAGGTTCAGACGGAGGAATTTAATTTCTCCACCTCAAAAATTTGGGACAAAGACGAGGATGAGTGGGTCAGTTGGGGCGAGGGACATATCTCCGCCCAGTAGAACATCTATCGATAACACAATCGTCTTTACAAAACCGGTACACAAATTCGTTGCCTTTGTTCACATTTCTCCTTTGCTGTATTTAGTTGTGATCCGGGCTCTCCTTTTGTATGCTTCTTTTTGGTCTCTTGTTAGGCATCAACGCGTAGCTGTACACTGCTAAAAAAGTTTGCCTGACATCTTCGTGTGATTGCTTATGATACGAACGTGACAAGTCCCAATCGAGGTTCGTAACTAACCATTAATAAAAAATATTTTTTTCCTAAAAAACGTATACATGTTTTTTATAACCACTCTCAATTTTAATGCATCGCAACTAAAAAAGAATTGAAAAAAATTGCAAACCAAGGAATATAATGTGAATCTTGGGTCGTTGCCAGATAGAACCCATGAATCAAGCAGATGTCATCAGTATAAAAAAGGTTTATCATGATGATTTATTTACGGCCTACACAAATTCAACTACTTGGCTTTTTTTAAAAAAAACTTCAAAGAAATCAATCGAAATGTAGCGAAACAGTCAGCAACGAGTTTAGCCAAGAAGCAGGCAATTTACATCTTTTTGGGTAATGAGAAGCCGGCAATTTTGTCTTACCAGAATAATAACACCCCAAAAAGAAGAAGCAAGTGCATGAGGTTTGGATCTCCCAGCATTCTGATTTCCAGATAACAAATCTTCTATATTTACAACAAGAGGCCATTTAATGTTAGTTGCTGTCATAACATAATTTAGAAAGCATACACTGGCAGGTGTTGTTGCTGAAGTGGTACAAAAAATGCTGGTTAATTTGCACAGCATTCTATCAAAATTTGAGTGTTGGCGATCACAGATGGATACACAGACACCACGTAACCCTTCAGACTTCAAATAAAAATTAGGTGCTTAGCTTAATCAGAGTGATGAAGTTTCTCAATAAAATGCTTGGCTTCTTCATCAGTAAGATCGCTACTCGAGGAGAAAAAAAAGTGGAAATATCAGTTGACAGAGCTCTAATTCGTACTAAGAAAAAAAGTTCTGGACACGGCAAATACCTGTCTGCTGCTTCACTTTTGGTAATCAAAGTTATGTTTTTTGATGAAAGATGTTTGAAAAAGTCAAGGTCACTCATGTACCACTTCTCGTAGAGCTCCTGCAGATACCTGTTAAATTCATTTGGTTCCTAGGGATTAAAGAGTACACATTAGTTTTCATATGATAAATCACAGCATAAATAGATAAGGCAATGGCGTCAATCTATCACCAAATTTGAGTCCAAGAATCAAGTATGAAAGACATAATTCAAGCATCTTGCTTTGCACAAAGAATGTTTCAGCTTGTAACCAAATAAAGTCTAAGAACCAAAAACCAAAGAAATTGATTCAAACATCTCAAAATAAAAAAATCCTGATCAGAACTCAGAAGCGTCAAACTAGTCAATTTCAGTCCCATGAATATATTTACTAGGAAGAGTTAAGGATGTAGCCATCATGCCACCTACCTTAAATGTCAATCTCAGCATTAGCATTAGGCAACATGTCTTGCTTTTTGCCTTACGTACACATGCATTGCACCTGTCCTAAATCTTCATTCTTTCATGGATTGAGATCTAGAGTATTAAACAACCTTCCTTTTTGTCTCCTCAACATTTTTGAGCCATAAACATGTCTTTGCAATTGGGGGATTATAGAGCTGGTTCGGTTATAACTGAGTGCCATATAGTTGAAATTCCAATACTCAACACCCAAAATAAAGTCAGTGCAGATGCTTTTGTGCGAGGCTAATGTAGTTTAAGAGTGGGTTTATGTCTGGTGTACCAGAGATCACTTGAATACCCTTCCACATGGTTAGTGTGTTGAACGAGCTATTAAGTCCATCAAAGTGAAAAATAAATGTAATAAGAAATAAATTGCTCATTGAGGATAGTTACTACAATATCGTGAGAGACCGAGAAATCTAACTTAAAGAAAACAAATGAGGACCCTAAAAATGTCTATGGATCTAATCATGAAGGAATTTATACAAGGGAGATATGACATCTCAACCACCAGTGTTATGCTATGAGCTGATGCTTCAAGTCTCAGGTAAATTACACAAACGGTCATCCAACTTTCACTCTTGCTCCGAATGGTTACTGAACTTCACTTTGTAACCTCATGGTCATCGAACTTGAAAAATTTTACTGGCGTGGTCATCTTAACCGGCTATCACTGGTTTTCAAGTTAAAATGATTGTGGATGCCACTTAGACAATTTTCTCTCTCCACCACATCGTTAATCCTTTCGCATGGTAATAATATATTAATTAAAAAATAAAATAATTAAAAAAGGGCTGCCGCCGTTGAGCAGGGGCTGCCCCTTGTCGAAGGAGGCAGGTTGTCTTCCCCTTCCTCTCTCTTTGAGTGAGGCCCCCCTCTATCTCTCTAGCACTGCCCTTCGCCTCTGGCACCACCCATTGAGTACTCGACGGGGGTGGAGCCTGTCGTGACGAGCCCACCACCACACCCACCAACTTTGTCACCACTGACGACGACGACGATCTCTTCCAACTCATGTCCCTCCCCAGTTCGAGCAGTACGTGTAATCAGTTCGCTCTGCGGCCGTCACCTTGCTCATGGTGCATGGTGCACCATGCCGCCCCTCCGGACTCCCCCACCTATGACTTGACCCGCCCCTCTCTCTTGCCGCCTCCTCGATCGCTGATCTCAACTCCGCGATAGGTAGCTCATCGATCTTCGATATGCGTGGATCCCACCGGGGGATCCGTCCCTCCACATCCAACGACAACTGCGACTCCTACTCGTGACTTCTCGTCACGTCCCCGTGGAAAGTCGTCCATGCCCGACGTCCCCCCGAGCTTGTAGACGAGGGAGAGCAAGAGAGGGGGGTCATCGCCCCCCTCCCCTCTCTTTGCATGTGAGAGAAGAAGAGGAGTTTATGGCCTCGCTCTTTGTCATCACCCCTCTTTTCCTCTCTCCTCAAGCGAAGAGGGGGGCAACAACCCCCCCCCCCCCCCC
>LTAE01000102.1:56240-93706 GCA_001647135.1 Pontederia paniculata | reverse complement strand
CCCCCCCCCCCCCCCTCCTCTCCCTCGTCGGTGGCAAGGGAGAGCGGGGGTCGTCGCCCTAGTTTTTTTATTTTTATTATTAATTTATTTTTGCCACATAGAAGAGAAAAAACAAATATAATAATAGTATGAATCGACGTGGAGGAGAGCTAAACTATTTTCGTGGCATCCACATAAACAAAGTAACCTGAAAACCAATGATAGCTGATCAGAATGATAGCACGTAAAAAGATTTCCAAGTTGGATGATCATATTGTTACAAAGTGAAATTTAATGACCGAACTGAGAAAGTGTGTTAAGTTGGATGACGTTTGTGTAATTTACTTTCCAATTTTCAGGCCTGAGAAGAACAACACAACAAGGTATCAATGATTTCAGAAATTCAAACAAGTGAGATAATAATATCGAAATATCCTAGGTTGGATGCAGGTCATGAGAAAATGGAGTGCAAGGGCCATTATTCACACCTAAAAAAAACTCCTAGGCACATATTTATCAATAAATGGCTCAAATATTGCTGAAACCAAATCATAACATTACAACTTCCAGTACCTTTCTGTTCGTCAATGCTCTAGCACAGGGATTTACTTTTCTTTTGAGGGTAAATATGTACTTCACCTCAATGTTAATGCAAAAGCAACTGTGGCAAACCAAACAGTCTTCGGTGCCATATCTGTTAACCATTACTCCCTTCGTCTTTTAGCCCAGATAACCCTAAGCTTACAATATCGTTTTGAGACTCCTAAGCTTATCAGATTAAATCGCATAACAATATTATTTCTACCTCTGCTAATTTCTACAGTTTTTTGCCTTGTAATGTGTATTCTAACAGTTTGTAATTAAGTGCATGCTTTAGCTGATGAGTTTGATATAAGTTGATGAAGAATCTAAGGTAAGGAGAAAAAAATGCATATCCTCTAAAGCTTTTAAGCAGTCGACAATTCAGCAAGTTCAACGTCTACCTGAAGATATTATGGGAATACCAAAGTCCAACAAGATGATTACCTGCTCAAGTATGCAACCCTTACGAAGAGCAACCAAACATTCAATTGCTTTGGGGAAAGCATCCCCTTCAAAAGAATTTTCCACTAGAAGGGCAATATGGTTTTCCATGTCTTCGATAGCTTTATTAACCCACTTTGAACTGTCTCTGCGTGAAATCATGGCTTCAAAGTCTTTTACAGGATTCAAGTCCCCAATCTTCTCAATCTTTTCATCTTTGATGGTCAGTAAACCTTTTGATGTAGTATCATTGTGTACTTTAGGAGGCTTAACATCTTCGTCTTCACTTAAGGCAGACGTTTTTTCCCTCCAGGCTCGTCGCGAAGACTTCTTTTTCTGTAGCATGGTTATGTCATGAAACTATATAACCTTCATTAGAATAAAAGTTACGGCCATTTTATAAGGTCTAACCTTGGGATTTTCCCTCAATTCAAATTGTTTCTGAAAATTGTCAATGATATACTTCTGGCTGCAAAGCATATCCTTATCGGGTTCAGCTACCTTCTTAAGACTTTCATCAAGTTGAGGAACATCAGAATCTGGATGTTTTCTCTTCAAGTCAAGAAAATGATAAAACCTCTGAAACAAGGATAAAATTCAAGTATGAAAATCACAATAATGCCTCGTCAGAAAAAAAAAACACCACAATAATTGATTGTGGATCATACATACCCAGAATTAAAGAAACAAACAGCATATTAAAAACCTCAAGAAACTAGCCAGTAAAGCCAATTACAAAAGAATAGTTCAAGTTTTCAATTCAAATACACATGCTATGAATTCAAGTACACGTCTTTGTTTATTGTGTGGTTCATTTTCTGAAAATTATTTGCAAAAGCAACGGTGAAATGATCCGGTCTATAGAAATAAGAAAATTACAAAGCCCATGTGATTCCAAGAAAGTGAAGACTATATTTATTGAAGTACATTCATTCATTTACATGATTGAGGACCATGACAAACATCAGATGATAGCAGATCTTAACCATAAAGAGAATACATAGAAAAGTCAATTAACAAGTTCAATGTTAAGATACATCTGAAAATCTATAGAGATCCAATTACTGTAGTTTTCATGTCAGTGAAGATATTTCATATATGGAACAAGGTGAACCTGCAAGACTGGATTTGGTGTGTAGTCAGGTTGAAGCACTTCTCTACCAGTTGGTGCAAGATCTAACATCCTGACAAGATTATCCGATGCTTCTTGTTGTGTCTCAGTTGGCTGCCATGATGGCGGGAAGCTACTCAGGGATGGAAACTGAAACTCTCGAATGTCCTCCGCGAAAGGAAGAATATTTAAGTAGAATGAATCAGACTGATTCATCATGCGAGCGTAGATGATTAGTTGTTGTCATATAATTCATCTAGGCATGAAGGAAAACAAACAAACAACTGAAAGAAAACATGAAGTTCACCGTGTTATGCAAAGAAGACACATTGGGTGTCAATGCCCCAACAACAACACTTCCCTGACCTTGTCGCCATACACACCTTACAATCCCACACTTTTTCATTCCCTTCATTGCTCGAGCCAAAGCAGAAACTGCTGTAATTGCTTTTTTATTTCCAGGTTCAGGAATGAAAATATAGACATCCTTCATATAATAGTGCCTTCACAGATATAAAAAAAATGAACAGAAGTAGAAAAAAAGCAGCATTGATGTAATGTTCGCATGGGAAAAGGTCTATATTCCAAACCAGTTTTGTAATAATTTAAAATGTAAGGATTTTATTTCACAAATGTTCTTGGACATTGAGCGATGACAAATATATGATATGACCCAAAAGAAACAAGCAAATGGTTAAAAGCATCTGAAATACAAGAATACAAGGCCCGAAAAAAGACAATTCGTTGGTGAAAGATGAGGTACAACATACCACAAACAATATACAGTTTATTGAACAACAAAGGTTAAAACAGAAAATAATGATATATGATATATCAGCATCATATAGAAATAACTATAAAGTAACAGGATTTTCTTATTCAAGTAGACATAAGAAATTAAAGATGCCAACACATATCACTGTGTTGTTTTAGAATGAATATTCACTATTTTTTATACCTCAGTCACTTTTAAGTTAAATTTACTGAGATTGGGCAACCAACAGGTGCAGAGAAAGATATAACATGTAGTTCTCATGGCAAGCCCCTGATACTGCACTTAGCCTAATAAAGATGCAGGCCAGACAGACCATGTTAAAATACAATTTGTGTACTTGAAGTTCAAATAACTTGCAGAAGCAAGCCTGAAGCTGCTTTATAATCGTTCAAATATGAGAGAACAAAATCATTCCCAATCTCCAACAGTCACAGCATAAGAATAATAAATCCTTATCAAGTTTACATTTGACCCAAAAGAACGAGAAAAGACCATCTGCAGTTAAAGCATAAAAAATATTCCTTTTTTCTCAAAACTCTACATTCCTCCCCTATTGAAAGACAATAATTATAAAGCATGACAGATGGAAATAAGTAGGATGAAGTGAAAACACGACTTAAAAGCATATAAGTTACAAAAGACTATATTAGATAAGAAATATCATGCAAGTTTAGTCGAAAGAGGGAATGCACAGAGGGTCCTTACCTAACAAATCATGACAACCTACCCAAGAGATAGTGAGGATATCTACCTTTCTAGGATAAGATTTATTTCCTTACTCAGAATCTAAGTAGATAATCACAAGGAAAATTAAATAAATATCTTACCGCTGTATGTTTGAAGTATCTGCAAATCCTAAAAGTTTGACACCTTTTTCAGGTTTGAACTTCACTGCATCCCATTCTGCAGATGATACAGGAACTACTTGTGGCCCATAACGATATCCCTTAATTCTTTGTTCTGGGGGAATTACTTTATCAGGATTTTCTATACTTTTGTATTCATAATCCACTTTCACTTCATGAGTAGCATGTTTATCAGTTGGAGGTGCTTTATCGGAATACCTTTTCAGTGTAGGAAATCTTTCCTCAGATGTCTTTTTGTATACCCAAACCTGGATAAGAAAAAAGGGTTGTTTCAGAGAAACTTATAAAATGCACAAGCAGTCATATATTGAAGACAGGGAATTCTAAATCCAAATATAAGAAAAAATATCGCAGCCAGCGAAACACTGAACGCAGGAAAAAGACAAAGCTAGGAGAATTAAGGAAATCAGAAATTAAATGGTCACAGTATACTTAACTTCAAGGGTTTAAGGGTCATTGGCACCAAGATGCCAACGGAACAAAGGGCAAGACATTGAGGACAGACTGACACAAAATACGAAAAAAAGATGAAAACTCATAAATTAGAATATCACTGTGGCTTGACAGATTTCCTGACAACTAGAGAATTTGTTAGGACACAAAGCTTGTCAAACAAGGACAACTCCTCATTTGTATAGCACATGAACAGGAGTGAGAAACACTTATTTTAGGATCCATGATTGATAGAATAGCAGGCAAAAAGATGAATCTAGACCTTTTTAGCAACGACAGACCTTTATAGAAATGACTTAATACAAGAACCTTAATGACCAATATAGACGAAGCTATTGATTTCCAAAATGAATGGTGTTATTATGCCATAGACTAGCCACAACAGTTGCTGGGAGTGTAGCTGGTAAGCCTTTCATTCCTCGTTTTTTCCGTCATAAACATCTATTGCTTACTTCTTTTTTCACAGAATCAGGGTAGCCTGATCCGTTCCCTTATCAAAACATCTGCTATTGGATTTACTAAACTTTAGATGGAAAGAATGATTCAGCAAGTTAAGCCTTTCTTTACACCATCAATAGGTTCTGGAGAGTGCTTCCATTTTTGGGCGGATGAACGGACACCAAGTGGCTCATTAACGACAATCAATCCTAGATTATATGCTCTAGTTATGGATCGTCAGTCACTTGTGTCATGTTACTGGTCTTGGTCCTAGACGCCAGTATTCAGGTCGTACCTGTGAAACCAAAGAGTGGAAGAACTGCTTAGTCTGTTAAGAGTGGCTGAAGGATCTTATGGTTGAAACCTCGCAGCAGGATGGATGGACATGTTATGAAAATAGACGAGAGAGAGAGAGATCAACACAGAGAAGACACACGGATTTACGAGGTTCACCCTTAACTGGGCTACGTCCTGTAGGGGACGGGCGGCTTCGCCGCCCCAAATATTCGACGGCTGTGATGCGCAGGGGGTCATATGGGTTTCCACTGGGTTAAGATTCAAGGCATTATCAACAGGACATGTGTGTCTGGTACATTTAATGTTCATCGAGTATATACGCTGCTAGGAACTGAAGATGAGGCACCTGATACTGAATTGAGGTAGATCATCGACTTATCTGGAAACTTAATCTTCCGCTCCGAGTTCAGGTGTGCATGGATTTTACGATGTTAAAGATTGCTTACTAGATCCTACAGGGCAAGATGGGTTCCTGAGGAAGATTCTAGCTGTGTGATAAGGGAAGATCATCTGAAAATACAAGCCACCTGTTCTTGCAGTGTCCGATGGCTGCCGGTTGTGTGTGGTCAATGGTGCAGAACAGTACGCAGGATATGCACTCAGAATGGTGCTTTTGGCGGTCATTCAGAGAATCAGAGGTGATGGTTCTTCACCGAGTGTTCGCACATATGCCTCTGCTCAAAGGAGGGCATCATTAATCATATTTCTACGGATCATTTGGGCTCAACAGAATGCTTGTATATTTTGTGGGGAAGAATATATACGAAAAATATTGTAATTGGGGCAAAAACACTGATCAGCGAATGGAGGATTGCTAATTGATAGAGCTTACTCATGAATGTCCCTCATGTATATATATTCTCAAGGATTTATAAAGATGGATGACTGACACAATGTTAGTCATCCATTTTGCTCTCGAAAAAAAAAAATATAAGAACCTTATTAGCCACTTGAATCCAGAAGCTGGTAACGAAGAACAAAAAGATTGCCTTCACTCCGAAGTTTTAATACAAATGGATGACTAGGTCTCCCTTATCATTCTTTTCTCTCTCAAGAAAAGTCATGCCTTGTCACTTATTCTGATGCAGAACTATTATAAAAAAAATGATTCAAAACATGCCAAGGTTTACACGAACTGTAAGAATTATATGTTGTTCAAATATACAAATGAAAACTGATAATAAGTATAGAAGATGAAGTATATGTTCTGAAAAAGAAAAGCAAAAAGAGCATGCAGGTGACAAAAGATTTATAGCACAAAACTAGTCCATAAATTTAATACTTTGAGCACTATGAAAATGGATCTAACCTTGATTTTCATTCTTGAGCTCAATTCCAAGTCCCCCCTGAAAACAGTAACTGGAGCTATGTTTCGAGTTCTAATGGCACCTAAAAGTGATACTGGACTATGAATATGCACTATTTTTCCTATTGTTTTTGTTGAGAGATAATCCAGGAGCTTGTCATTCTCCTCAATTGTCTTCGGATGAACAGAGCCACAGAGTTTGTCTCTGATAATGAAACAATCAAGTCCTATCCCATGAGCCTTCATCTGTTGGGTAATAGTGTCAATCTGATCTTCTTTTGTCCCTTCATATGGCCCCTTAGTTGGATACAGTGCATCAGTGATTAGGCATAGCCGTTTCTTCCCTTTATTTGTAATACCATATTTCTTGAGCATCATGTCTATTCCGACAACAATAGCATCCACAACTAGTACAAGTCAAGGCTCTCATAAATTGGACTTGGAAGGGCATACTATGCATTTTTTTTTTCTTTTTAGAAAAAGTTGTACTTTAATTTCTGCTTGGGCAGCTAAGTAAAAAAAACCAAATATTAGTAAACCTACCAAAAACAGTGCTCTTGCATGGAGATTTTCTCAACTAAATATATCTACTTCAGATAAGGATAGGTAGAATTTACACTCAAGAAGATTGCAGATATCAAATTACTGGAAAAATTTTAAGACCGTGCCATTTTTTTTTATTTTACAGATAAACTAAGCACTAAGAGAAAAGAATTTCCAAAAGTAACTATGACCTTGGTTAGATAATATTTTTTAAAAGTAAAAGGATGGTCGGCCATCCACTTTATTGATATCTTAAGACTATTTAAGGTAATCATGTAAAGTTAATTTTATGCATCCACCAAGCTAAGATGATGAAGCATTAGGATACCAAATATGATGAAACATTAGGATAAACAAGAGTTCATGTGGTAAAAGAAACAAGCTAATATTCCCGCAGAAACTAAAAAAAATAAGCTAATAGAGGAAGGTGGTTTGTTTGCATTCCTGAGTTAAATACATGGAACTATACATTAAATTTTAGGATCAGGAGAAACAATGAATCCAATTTTAGGATCACATGATTCCAAGATCTCTACTGGAAGTTAATAACAACACTACATTCATCGCTGTCAACTTTAAAAAAATAGGTTATCATTATGAAAAGTTAAAAACTATAAATTCTTAAGGAAGAGAGGAATTTGAAGTGCAAAAGGTGAGGAAAAGAATCAGTAAAATTAACTTCAAGTTTATGTTTGAATGATAAAGCTTTTCAGGAATACAAATATACTCTTGATCTAATATCTGACAGAGACGGAAGCAGCTTTCGGGCTTTCCTCTTATGCATCAGGGTTAAAGGTACCCACCACATGGTGAGTCCTACCAATTTTTCTTCTCAAAAGAAATATTAAAAGCATACTCACTGTTCATGAGGAAGTCAAATAATTCAGGAAGTCGAAAAAAGAATATATCAAGCTTACATTTCTAACCAAAGAATGGAAACTGCCTAATAGGAAGTCAACTTGGATACAATCACCAGGGGAAGTCCCTCTACAAAGATGTTTCACAGCTTCCATGGTACCATCTTCTACAACTTTGATACTATGTAGTACCACCACATGTTCGTATCCACCAACTTCTTTTTCAAGCTCATTATCAGTATCTGAAAGTTTAAGCCTTTTAAGATCAACAAGAATCATATCTAAGAGATAAAGAAAGAAATAAAAAGAAGAAGAACCACATATAAGAATAAGTAAAAACATAAAATAATAACAAAAATATAACAGCAAACATTATATTTTTGCCAAAAATTGCAAAGTGGCGGAAAAAAGATAATATGAATCTGCTATTAAAAAAACACAAACATTGTACAAACAGCAGTTTCGAGTTTGTACCTGGGCAATTATGCAGAAATCAGTGAGTTGGAACAGGAATGAGCAAGAATCAAGGTTTTAGATGTCGAAAGCCAGGAAGGCAAGTTTTTTGTTTACATTGATATACTTACTCTATAGGACAACAAAAATAGCAGGAAAAAGAGTGACTTTTACTCATAGGAGGAAAGCACATCATGAGAAGATAGCAATTAAGAAACATAATAATCTCAAATTGCTCAAAAAAAGAGATAGTAGTTTCATGAAAAATAGTCTGCCTTTTCTTTTCTCTTTTCTTCACTGATTTTATTTATAACCACAAAATAGCGTACATTTGAGGTCTTTTTTGCTATTCTAAGGAGATGAGAGGCATACTTTTATGCAGTAGTTAAATAGATGTCTATTATCCCTCTCAAAAAGAAAAAAAGATGTCCATTATCAGATAAAGCTGGCTTCTTGAATATGGATGTGACCCCTTGAATTAAGAATCCTTGTTTTGTTCTTATTCATTATCCACAAAGGCATAGAGTACATTAAGACTTTTGAAGCATTCCATAATCCACCGCTACTATGCCTTTATATAATCTATAAAATCATCCTTATCTCAGTAGCACCAATTCAAGTCATCAAACTAAAGCTTTGTGTAGAAATCAAAAAATGACAAAACAATATTGCATTATATTACAAAACAGTTGTGGACATAAATGTACTCTTTAATAAACAAGCAACTACCTTTCTGTAGCAACATAGCCGCAGACTTCTACAAAGTCAGAAAATAGATTGTAGCTTCTTTTTTTGTCTTAATTCAGGAGAATTAGTTGATAGTAACAAAAGATGTTAAAACTCCAGATGTTTGTGCCAATTTAAAGTAGTGAGAACCTTCATGGTACATATCCACGAAGTCCAAGTAGTATGATATAGCACAGAAATTTGAATGAACTACATATGCAGAATTCATCACTAGTAATTCACTAGTTCAGCTCCTAAAGTCATAAAGCTATTACACTCCAACGACATTCAAATTCCCCATGTTTATATTCACAAGAACATCCTATATTCGTCAAAAGAAAAAAATATCAAGGAACGATTTTTTTTTTGCACCAAACTGTTGGAAGTTGGAATAACACCCCTCAATGATTCATTCGACACTAAAGGGAAAGACAATCAATGTGGGAAAATAAATTTCTAATCAGTAGTAGTTTGATCATCTAAAAGAATTTGGAAAAGAGAAGGAAGGGAAAAGTTCAATGTAAGTTAATTACCGTCGGTTCCAAATAGGACGATCCCAACTTCATCGCTCTTGCCAAAAATTAGCTGCAAAATATGAAGGAAATGCCATGAACAAAAACCTTAGTTTTTCATCAACTAGGCCGAAGAAATAAAATATCATTCATATATTTCTAACATTAAAACCTTAGCAATGAAAGAGTAGTAATAATCACAAGAACAGGAGAAAAAAAAAGAAGAAAAGGATGAGGAACCAGGAACTTGCCTTCTTCTGCATGAGCAGAGAACAGACACTTTCCATCTCCGGAAGAACGCCGTGCATCGAAGGACCCACGTCCAGCAGCAATACCAAAGCTTCCTGCGAAACCAAAGGAAACAAAAAGAAATATAGAACTTGGAGAAACGATCGGAACCTATACAGATCATAAATCGCAGAGGTGAGAAAACAAAGATTAAGGAAAGAAATGGTGAGTCAAAAGCAAGGAACAGCAGCTGATGGCGTTTGGGAGGTAAAAAATTAGGGAGAGTGGAGAGATGACCTTGTTACGAGCCATTGAAGCGGGCGGGTGAAGGGGACGGGGAGCAGACGAGGGGGGTTTTGTGGAGGGACGTTGCTGCTTTGGGGGTTCCTTCCCGCCTACGCCAGGCGGCAGGAGGAGGAGGAGGGCCGTCCAGATGGGTTTCTTTTGGGCACCGCACTACGCAGCCCATCTGTTTGTAATATTGTTTCCAAGACTTGACGAAGCCCAAATCAATTAATGCCGCATGGCTTTCTCCTTTTTGATCTTTTTTTTTCTCTTCTTCTCTTGTAATTTTGCAGAAACGTCGTTAGATAAATAAATTTATAATAGCGTGATAAGTTTGAAAAAAAAACATTAAATTTTAATAGTGAAATACATAACATAATTAATATTTGATTTTGTTAAATAATCTGTAGCACGTTTTTAGCAGTAAGATGTTGCAAAATATGCAACTCGATTGTACTCTTAGACCATGTTTAATTGGAAGAAAAGTTTGTCCTCTAAATTATATTTAAATACTATAATTGTATCCAAAAATTGAGAGGAGCACTTTTATCATTAAAAATATATATATACCCAACGTGAATATAACATTGACAAAAATAATATCTATCCCCTACCATATATTATTTTGTACCATCATTTTTTACACTCTTATGCTCTATTATTATTATGTCCAACCAAACATAAAATAAAATAAAAAAAAAGTATAACTATACCAAGAATATAATAATTCTTATATCATGTCTAATAATATTTGAATCAAATACTGCCCTAATTGTTAAGTTTATGGATAGCAACGAGAGAGACTTTAGACTTGAGCATAATTGAATTTGAATGTGAGACATTTGGTATAATATAAAAATCAGCAAAAGTATAAACAAGCACGTAATGATATCAAAACAACGCAAAGTAAAGAGTAATGTTAAATTCTTCTACATTTTAATTTCTTCTAATTGCTCTAAAAATTCTTCAAACCACTCATAATAGTTGTTGTTAAGAAATAAATATAAAAATATTTATTTCTTTCTTCTAATTGTTGTTAAGAAATAAATATAAAATATTATTTTTTTCTATTAATTTAATTTTTTTAAATTATTTGTATCACATTTAATTTTATTTGATATTAGAATCAAAGGTTTTAAATTCAAACTTCTTTAATCAACGCCCTACACGTAAAAAAGTGTATTAAAATATAAATATTAACTTTTTCTACTAATTTAATTATTAAAATTATTAATATTATATTTAATTTCACAATTTTATTAACAATCATTAATCAGCTTTTTTCTATTTGATAAACAATATCACACGTGAGTACACTACCGAAGAAATCGTCATCATATTTCTTTTACTCATAAAATATTTGTATTGACATTATTTTTAAGTAGTAATTATAGAAACTACATGTAGTCAAAAAGAAATTATCAGATGATTTTGTAAAATTTGAAAATTGTTCATTATAATGGCAATTAATACTTTTAGATACTCCAAATTGAACCCCTTTTACGAATCAGAATTTAGTCGCATTACTTAATTGATCGCTTCAGTTCTTGCTTGTGTCGGTATGGCCATATCAAACATTGATAAAATGATTATGATGACATGATAATTTGATAATGTCAACAACAAAATGTTGTTCCTTTTTTTCCAATAACTCACAAAAAAGAGGAAATATATTGGATGGATTATAACGAGTGTTGGACAGACCAGCTATTTGATTATGATAGATGTTGGCTTACTAAACATTGAGTTAATGATCACATTTTCACCATTTCAAAAAATTTAATGTCACCTTAAATTACATTTTTTTTCTACTATTAGAAATGATAGTTGATTAGTTTCGTTAAAAAGATAATTTACTAACACTTTCCTAGAAGTCCTAGGGTAATGATAAATATAAGTCAATTAATGTCTCTTTTTAATATTTAATCCCTTGTCACATTAGACCTTTTTTGTTAGTTATACGTATTTACTTCTTTACTACTTATTTATCTTTTTATCATAAATCGACTTTTATAAATTAATAATCACTTGATGAGTTTGTTGTCGTCATTAAATTTAACTAAAATGTTAGCCCGCTATAATAACCAATTGAAGGAATTAAATATCGTTAGCAATTGAAGATGCAACAATAATTAGAATGTAAAAGTAAATCAAATTTAATGTATTTAAAATTTTAATGTATTAAATGTTAAATTGAGTTGAACGTCATATATATATGGAATATGTAGCGCACTTGTACAAAAAGTAACTGACCCTTTCTGTACAAATAAACAATATTCAAAAATTTTTGTACAGATAATATCGTTACTTTCTGTTGCGCTACACTAACTACACTAAAAATGTGCTACACTAAAAATACCCCATATATATATATATATATATTTATATATATACACACGCTGATATCGGAAATAACAAAAAAGTTGAGCATATAAAAATAGAAAGTAGTATAAAGTTTTATAGTGGAGAGGTTCAGTGAGAAAAGAGAAAATGAGACCTTTGACAATTCTCCGGATGCCATTTGTAATAACTACAAGAATAAAATACATAAAATGGATTGGGACATCCTTCTGTGAAGTTTAAATTAAGAAACAAATGCATAAATTCAGACCAAAATAAAAAAGTACGATACTCGAAATGAAGTTTCATCGAGTCTTAATTTTGAATTTACTTATTTTTTATAATAAGTTAAATAATATATTTTGATTAAATTGATTATTTCACAAATGGAGTTCGAAGAAATCGCTCCTTCTCTTCAAGTTTGAGATTTAATTTTCTAATACTCGTCGTAGTCCCTTCAACTTAAACCAAAATAACTTCACATTCTATTTAATTATCTCATTGCTATATTGTTTGAGGTAAATTTTGATTCGACTAAAAAATAATAATATCGAGTCGGATTGAGTCGAATTAAGACAAAAAAAAATTAAAACCCGAACCAATCCAACCCGAAAAATTTTGCGTTGGGTCAAGTCGGGTCATCGGATTAAACCATTAAATTTTTTAATAGTAAATTTTCTCATATATCTTATAGATAATAAATATTACGAAATAAATTAAATAAAAATAAATAAAACTAATGATAAAAATCTTGAAAGTAATTTTAATATTAATTCATAATTTGTAATATATTAATATTATAATTTTGAATCATTCGGATCGAGTTTTGAATTATCGAATAATTAAACATTCAACTCGTTACTCAACCCAAAATTAATCGGGTCAGATCGAGTTTGACCCTTTAAGGTACTAACCTGATCTAATCCGATCCAAAAATAATCGGGTCAAGTCAGGTTGACCGAGTTAATCGAGTCGGGTCAAATTCGTACTCACCCTTATTTACCATCATAAATATAATTATTCAGGTAACAACTATATTGCTTATACCAGATTTCCTATATGTACAAGACATATTCATGTTTTGTATAGTCTCATATCTCCATCCACCTTAACCTTCATCAATACAAAATTACATGAAAAAATAATATTTTTTTCTAAAAATAATAATTATATTTTAATTTCTTTCATCTCATATTTTAATCTCAACACATTTAATCAATAAAGTATCAATTTATCAAAAAGAATGCCAAAAGAAAATATCATAGTTTTCTAAGGATATGTTTGGATATAAGAGGGAAAGGGAAGAGAGGGGAGGAGAAAATAATGGGAGGGAAGAAAATGGAGGATAAAACTTTTTACCTTCTATTCAACCTCAATTTGAAGGTAATAATTTTTAGTTAGTTAGAAGAGAAAAAGAGGTTAATTTTTAATTTTTCTTTTTAAAAAATTATTATTCAAATAAGGTTAATTATTGCCCTCCTCTTCATTATCTTCCATTAACCTCAATCCAAACATAGTGTAAGAAAAAAGTGAATCATAAATCCAACCCGACTTTTAATATAATTTCAAAATACTACTTATTCTGACATTAAGTTTTGTTTATTTTGCATGTAATAAGTTTTAGAGGAAAAGAAGTCAAATTAAAAAAATGTATTATTCTGATAAAAGTCGAGGAACTTCTAGTATATAATATTAAAATAATGATTTTGTATGGGACGAGCAACAGTAACTACGTGGGAATCGAATGAACTTACATATCAATAAGATTTTTTTAAAAAATATTGTGAATATAGTTACATTTATAAGAATAGCTAAGGTAAGAAGTTAGAAATAAACCTAGCCAAGTTGGTTCCAACTCTATGTTAGTCTAATTTTTCAATAATATTTTTAATTATAAAATAATAGTTTTACTTTTTAATTATCCAAACTATAGTTAATCTATTTAAAAATATATATTATAAAAAGGAAATTAGGCATGTATTCACGTTGGTGACAAAACAGCATAAAAGGGAGGGTAAATTAATGCATTTAATGAAAAAGGTTTTATGAGCCAAATATAAGCAAATTAAAGATTAAAAAATGTGAGCCGAAATGGGTACTAGTATTGTTTTCATATTTTTTTTGGGAAAAAAATATCTGTTTCTTAATTTAGAAATGGTTAATCAATAAAAAAATTTTGGTTGACAAAAAATAAATGATAAAGTAAGAAAAAACACTTACTCCTTTTTTTGAAATAGAAATTTATTTTCTTCTCACAAACTTATTGAATTTTATATGTTAAAATATATTATATCTTTAAATATTTATCAAATACATAAAAACAAAATATTTTTTTTAAAAGTTATTTTCTTATCAATTTATCTTCCTAAAAAAATCTTATAAATGAATTGTAACTCCATAGACCACACTCCGGTGCTTACTAGTTACTATTCCAAGTCCTACCAGTGACCAGACCAGACCAGACCAGACCACAAAGCCTTCTTTTGTCTCTTCGCCTCCGGCCGGCGTGGAGGAGAAGAACCGGCGGGGGCGGAGGCGGAGGCGGAGGCGGAGGCGGTGGCAGAGAAGGAGGAGGGCCGGGCGGAGATGCTGTTCGTTTGGCTCACAGCCTTCTTCCTCCTCATCGCCCTCATCGTCGTCGTCGTCTACCAGGTAAATTTTTTCCATCTCGCTAATTTCCATCGAATCTACACCAGTTGCAGATATTTCGGTCTTTAGCCCAATTGAATAGGTCGGATGCCATCGCCATCTCTTGGCATTGCAGAAATATTGAGGTTTTTTTCACTGCAAATTTGCATGTTCTCCCTTGCGTTTGTGAAGAGATATTGTTCAATCTCGCAGATCCTCCAGAGATTGGAGCTCTCTTGACGCTAAAATCAGTTACACGAATGAAAGTGGAAACGTCATAGGACGAATTATTTTCATGCATCTTGATACCTTCACCTAATTCATCCTCCAAAGATTGATCCTTTTTATCTTATTCTTTTTTTCTCTGTCGAGTTTTTTTTTCTATTGCCAACTATGGTGGATGAGGCTCACGGCCGAAATTTTCTGCGAATGCATAAAGAAGTGGAGCTGCGAATGGTCTTCCTTTTTCGGATAAAGCCATCACGAGTATGTCAACTTTTGATTAAAACAGGAATAATGCTTGCAGACATTCTCAAGAGGAAAGTCTCCTGGTGTTTCCGTCCAAGACTTCTATATAGAGTAGATCAAGGAAGCTTGCCTCAGTCTCTAGAATAGATAATTCTTCAATTTTTTGGGATTAGTTATGCTATGGTTTTCAGTAGGAAAAGAATAGGGATCACTAAACTTTATAAGTGGAGTTATGAGCTGATAAGAATCATGGGTGTTTCCAAGTACTCTAGCTGGGTTTGTTTCACTGATCTTTCTTGTCGACCCATTGGAGAATTTTAATAAACAACAATTTACTTGAAGATGCTAGTGATGGATGGCTTACATAAAATCTGCCTGATTAATGTTTGGATATACCATATGCTTCACGTGCAGTCACGACTGTGCATATTCATGAGTTAACTAGAGAAGTACTTAGCATAATTCTGTGAAAGGAAAAAGAGTGGATGTCGGTGGCTCCGTCTTTAGAAACATCTAGTACTAGTTTCTTTGAATATTTAATAAATGAATTGAACTTGGAAGCCACTTCACTACTTCATAATTATTTTTCATTCGTGCACATTTCGGTGCATTTTAGTTGGGAAGGAAAAGGAACTGATGCTATCTTGCCTTTTATTTGGTTTCAATTATTTGTGTCAAATAAGTAGTTTAATTGCCCTGTTATTGAAGGATGTGAATATAAGAACAATCAACCTTGTGTCACTAGTTACATTCTAGATAAACATGATTTTACCACCACTTAATGAGAAGATATGTTCTTTATATCAGAAAGGGGTACTGTTTCAGTGCATTTTAGTTGAGAAGGAAAAGGAACTGATGTTATCTTGCCTTTTATTTGGTTTCAATTATTTGTGTGAAATAAGTAGTTTAATTTCCCTGTTATTGAAGGATGTAAATATAAGAACAATCAACCTTGTGTCACTAGTTACATTCTAGATAAACATGATTTTACCACCACTTAATGAGAAGATATGTTTTTTATATCAGAAAGGGGTACTATTATTAGTATTATTAATAGATAATTTTATTTTATTTTATGTACTTCAGAGTAAATGCTGATATTCTAGTGAGCATTTGGAACATATGTTTCTGTATCAGTGCCTTGAGATAAATCTTATTGTTTTCCCTGGATCATAACAAACATTTCATTCAGTGTTGTTTAATTTGTTTCTATGTTGACCCCACCTAGTGGGATAAGGCTTTGTTGTTGTTGTTGGATTCCAGCTTAACAATATTTGGATTAGCTTTTGGTTTTCCGATAGTAACACAGTTTATGTAACTAAAACATTGGTATTTTGCTACACATCTATTGTTCTTAAGCAGGATAATTTACATAATATCTTGACACTTTTGGCTTTTTGCTATCCTGACATTTTGTCTTGTTTTGCAGCTAATGTGCTTGGCAGACCTAGAGTTTGACTATATTAATCCTTACGATTCAGCTTCACGGATAAACAAAGTGATATATCCAGAGTTTTCTTTGCTTGGAGCCTTGTCACTACTCTTTCTACTGTCTGGGAACTGGTTGATATTTTTGCTTTGCATTCCCAGCATGTACTACAATTTCAGACTGTAAGTTGCTCAATTTTCGTATCAGAATGTGCACGATTTATACTTGAAGATAATAACAGTGCACCTGCCAATGATTGTGAATATACGGTACACGTGTTGAATAATTGATATGTCTGAAAAGCCTTCTACTAATATTTGACCAAAATTTCTTACATAAACATGTCTATGGTATAGCTTAAAAACTTTCAATATTGGAAAAGTATCTGCTATATATTTGGACTGTAAGTTGCTCACCTTTCATATTACAATGTGGAATTTTTCCCCTTGAACAGGATAATAATGAGTATTTCAATGATTATGGAAATATGGTACATATATTGAATAAATGGTGTTGCTGAAAAGCCTTCTATTAATATTGGAATAACATTTCCTATGTAACATGTGTATCTTACGAACACTTGTCTCTAAAATTAAAGTACATAAAAAATGACACGAATTTGGCCTAAAATGAGAGGCGTACCTTCCTGTGGTTGTGCACTTTTGCTCGTTTTGTAACTGTTAACATATAATATAACTTAAGCACACATTTTGTTATTCCCAAATCAATGATGTTTCTTTTGCTAGGCATAAAAGAAGCAGATTCTTTTGTGATGGTTTCTGTTAACTTCCTGGACTAGAAATTGGTATCATATATGTCCCTGGATTCAGATGACACTTAATTTAGTTGCAATGTATTGCTTTGTCAAGTAAATCTAATAAAGTGGACAAGGTTATGCAATGAAAATTTTAGAACAAGGTCATTATATAGCATGTTATGACGTGGACAATGAAGAATTTAATAACATGGAATTTTTTTTTTCATAGACAAAATTTCCACATACCTCCTTGGGCACTGAGTACTTCTAATCTTCTAAGTTTCACAGACTCATCTTATAGAGAAAATAACTCTATTGAGAAAGGAGAATGAAACCAATTTCACAGGGTTAATATTCTTATGCAGAATACTCGGGGAATGTCAAAATATGTTATACCATTGACACCTAGATGTTCAATTGCTTCCGATGACATATCTCTAAGGAATGTTGCATTCAGGTCATGGCTGCAGCAAAATCAAATATGCATTATTTTTATAATTTTATGAGATTTGAGATGATTCTTGGTTTCTTGCTTAAATAGATCATATGGATTGTGGGGATGGGAAGAACATTGAAGGGTTCAGCGGGCTTCTGTGTGAACATGCTTAATGATGATTATATAATTTATTGGAAAAAGTTCCTCCATTTTTTAAGAATTGATTTTTTATTTATGCCTGATATGATAACTAAATAAATAGTGGTAGTTTGATGTGAACTTTTCTTTTCCTTTCTCAGATATCAACGACGGCAACATCTAGTAGATGTCACAGAGATATTTAACCAACTCAACAGAGAGAAGAAAAGACGCATTTTCAAGCTTGTTAATCTCGTCATCCTTCTTTTCTTGTCTTTGTTCTTGTGAGTGGCACTTCACGACTACACGCTAAACCAAACCAGTTGAATATGGGGCTAACTTTGTATGATATTGCCTTACTATGCAGGATGATTCGGAGTGTCGTAGAAGACGATGAATAGTGAGCTTCAGAGATATGTGTATGAAAACTTTCCCAGCCATTGAAGCCATTTTTTGTATTCCTTGACCCACAGAGTGATATTGAGACGATCAACTCTTGAATCTGTTGCCATGATCTGAAGATTTTTCACGTCTGTTAGGTAATGTTCTTTTGCTTAAGATTTTGATTTAGGCTGTGTTTTTTGTAACCTAATTGTATACTGTTGTACCCGTGTCAATCCCGAACGAAAATTTTTATGTTCATGAAATATTATTATAAATGGACGTTTTTTTATTGATTGGTCAACTGACGGAGAAAATCAGATCTCAAATGTCGGAACCTTATGAAAAAGTGATAAACCTTTGATATTGTGAAATATGTCATATAATACTTGAGTAAAATATTCTCCTAGCGAGATCATTAACTTGTACATTGTACGCTTAAATTTGTGCTCCCAAATATAGAAATGGTAAAGGTTGCGATCTTATTTTACTTCACATAACTGCAAGGCTTCGGTAGCTGCTGAACCCACACGACGCTTTGCCCACTCATGATACTCTTAATGAACTGGTGCCGTCGACCTTTTAATTTAAGATATTGTGTACTTTGAATCTAGATACTTCAAAAAAAGATTGATTGAACTCAATATACAATCGTGAACCTAAGTCTATTATATTTATGTAATAAATTATATCAATTATTAAGATAAATAACTAAATAAAAAAACAATCTAATAATTTAGAAGTTTATAATCTTCTATTTTGTAACTATATAATAATTGAATCCTGCAATAAATGGTTCATGTATCAAATTTAATTAAAATATACATTCAAACAGTGATGGCCACTTTAAAGCTCCACAAGCATCAGTGTAAAATGGAAACTAAAGTTCACCGGCATGGGAACCACAAAATACCACTTTAAAGCTCCACTAGAATCTAGTGTAAAATGCAAATCATGAAAAAATAATTATTATCAGAATCAAGATCAAAGTCATCACGTGATCGCTGATTTTAATTATTGTCATTGGCAAAGAATCAACTTGATTCTTGCCGATGACAAACTATTTTTTTTGCTTTTTATTTTTCATAATTTTTTTTCTTAACTTTATTTAAGTCTTATACTTTTATTTTATCTTAGTGTTATAATTAGTTCATACTTTTAATTAAATCGCTAATTTCTATTATAATATTTTATCTTATCTTAATTATTGTAAAATTACACTTTTTTTATTATTCTATTTAAAATAATTAAATTAATAATATATTTTATTAAAATAAGATGACAATATTTTTTATTATTTTATTTAATTAAGAACATTATTTAAGATCAACTTTTTTATTTATTTTTTTTTGTTGCGTTGCTCTTTTTTACATTTATGTTTCTTTTTTTCAATTTTAAATATTTATAATATCTTAATTATTTTTTTATATTTACAATATCTTAAATTTGTTATAATATTCACTTAGTTCATCCTTAATCAAATTAAAGTCTTTTATAATATGTGATATTATTATTCACATTAAATTTTATTTTGTTATTTAAATAAATAATAATAATTATTATTAATATTTTAAGCAATTTTATATGCTTAACTAATTTAGTAGGGATATAAATAAATGAAAATCAATTATCATAAATATATATATATTTAATTTAATATTTTTTGTTTTTTAAAAATAGAATTATCTGTTCTAAAAATTTATTCAAACACTAATTTTTGGTGACTAACTTCTTACTTTTTAGTTCTTTAATTTTTTAGGACTAACAAATACTTGAGTTCTTGGCCCCCAAACGGCATGGGAACCATAAAATATAAATAGCATAAACTCCAGAAAGGTAATATGATCAGGACTTATCTAGCAAACAAGAAAGTGCGTCCTAAACAATTATACTCAAGGCCACATATTTTCTACACGAAAAACTTGGAAACCTCGACGGCAAGCCCATAATAGTGAAGACAGCAGAGACGACGAAAATATGAGTACAATTAAAAAAACATAACTACCACCTGTCGGCAGCATGATTCTATTAGAGGTCCAGGCAAAAGACTAAAACAGTGCAAGTTTACAAGAGTGTTTGGGGAGAATTCATAAGTGACAGGCACAAGTAACACTTATTCAAAAGACTCGACACCTCTCAAACAAGAGAGAGGGCATTGCCTACAGGAGAAGAGTATAAACCGCTCAGAGAACATAAACACAGGAAGGGGCTCTCGATTAGAAGCTCTCAGCTGGGTCCACTTGTTATCTTAGTAGGGCTCAACGGGGGCTCTAAATTTGGCTCCAGCATACACAGCAGCATCACCAAGCTCCTCTTCGATCCTAAGCAGCTGCATCCCAAAGAAAAGGAGAGGTCAGTATTTTATGATAATTGACAATGCCTAGGAGAATTGAGATTCCTTGAAGTAATAAAAAGATACTTAAATATCCTTTCATGGCAGCTCCCATGCTTACTAGAGGAAATGTTTAAAAAATTTAGCAATAATATAAGGGGCTTGCCTGGTTGTACTTGGCAAGGCGTTCCGACCTGCATGGAGCTCCAGTCTTGATCTGACCCTGTTAGCAAACGATGCAAAGATGAATAAACACAGCTAAACCATTGCCTTGCGTTCCAAGAAGAATAAATGCTCTCAAAGGGTACAAGTTTGGAATCTTACAGTTGCAAGTCCCACTGCGAGATCAGCAATGAAGGTGTCCTCTGTCTCACCACTGCAAAGCAAGAAATGTAAGAATTCATTCAGAGACAGGCAACACAAGCTCCATCCACCAAGGAAAACTAAATCAGAGAATATACCTCCGGTGACTGGTCATAACACCCCACCCAGCACGCTTCGACATCTTCACAGCCTCAATGCTCTCTGTCACAGATCCTATTTGATTGACCTGTCCATGGCAATCAACAAAAGCATCTCCGCATTAATAAGTAAGAAACTAAAGAAATGGTTCGAATTTCTACTGCAGTTTGCGGAAACAGTCTAAGAACACCAGAAAGGCTGGAGGATTATAAATTCCGAAAAGTACCTTGAGGAGAAGGGCGTTACATGTCTTCTCGCTTATTGCCTTAGCGACCCTCTGCAGCAGTGGACCAAAACAGAAACTTAGAACTCATCTAAAAGGTTTACAGTAGCAGAGACTTGGTAAGAAATGTTACCGTGGGGTTGGTCACAAGAAGGTCATCACCAACAATTTGCACATGCTGACCAATCTCTTCAGTCAACTTCGCGTAATGAGTCCAGTCATCCTGATCAAAAGGATCTTCAATAGAAACAATGGGGTAGTCAGATGCAAAGGACTTGTAGACATCCTTGAGGGTTTCACCAGATATCTTTTGTGAACCATCATTGTTCTGCAAAAAGGATAACAAGATTCATTCAATCAATCAATTTACAGTATGCAAAAAGAAACAGGGCAATCGGACCACAGAAAAGAAGGCCAGGGTTAACCAAAGAGAACTTTGGACAAAAATATGAATCTCACCTCCTCTTTAAAGTTAAGATCATAGGTTTGATCCTTGTCGCTATAAAATTCTGAAGCAGCAACATCCATTCCAATAACAACCTGAAGTTACAGGCAAAAAAGATAGCCATGAGTTGATGATTTGAAGGTAAGATCATGCATTTTTTTCAGTGCACATTTAATTGAAAATTCCTGTAGAGAAAATTTATGTGAAATTTTACCTTGCCAGTATATCCAGCCTTTTCAATTGCTGTCTTCAACAGTTCAAGGCCTTCCTTGTTTTCCTACAAGTTTCAGGAGTAGGATATTGCATAAGCCAACCAGATAGAAATAATTAGGAGATAGCACATAACAAGTGAATTAAGCAAAAATTCCTAAAATAATTATTGACCAAAAAACAATGCAGAACACTTTTACTATAACATCAATTCTCAGAACAGCATGCTAAGGGTAATCTGAAGCAAATTACAGACACAATATTATTTAATCTTCAAGTTCGACCTACTGTATTCCTTCAACTGTTATTATAAATATTATGGATCACATTAAAATGAAAATACCATAAACAAAAAGCAAAAAGCTATACTCAGCATGGATGGTTAATTATACAAAGAGCTAGACAAACCTGAATGTTAGGTGCAAAACCACCTTCATCACCAACATTAGTGGCATCCTGCCCGTACTTCTTCTTGATGACACTCTAAAAGGAAGCAAAGCATGAAAATATTTTAGGGGTCTCAAATGAGATGCTCTATATAGAACCCAGGACATTCCCCATCCACCCTCTCCAATTCAGATTAGCAAGTTTAATTATATTCAGTTGGTTTGTTACCTTCAAATTATGGTATACTTCTACACCCATCTTCATTGCCTCCTTGAATGAGGATGCTCCAACCGGGAGAATCATAAATTCCTGTAAACATGATCAAGGTAAGTATAGATAGAACAAGCTACTATTGTTGAATACATTTCAGAGAAAAAAAAATTGCCTGCATCGCGAGCTTGTTTCCAGCATGGGATCCACCGTTGATCACATTAAATGCAGGCACAGGCAAGACCAAATGCTTGTTTCCAGCAAGGTTTGCTATGTGCTGAAAAAAAAATACAAAAAATGAATACGTTATCACTAAAAGTAAAATCAAATAAAATCTTCCAAGCTCAACAACATTACTGGTGTCACCAACCTGGTAGAGAGGAACCTTCTTGAGGTAGGCCCCTGCCTTGCAGACTGCAAGAGAAACAGCCAAAATTGCATTTGCCCCAAGCTACAGGGACAAAGAAACAATATATTATAAGCATTTAGCACAAGACTAATTTATCCAACTGGCAAGCAAAAATATAAAATTGCTGACAGACCTTTTGTTTGCACCAACCCCATTGATTAGAGGTTCCGTCAAGCTGTTGCACCATGTAGTTGTCAATAGCAGTTTGCTCGGTTGGGTCCTGTGAAGTAGAATTCTCAGTCGCAAATTTCATATTAACTCAAAACACAACTAGTATCACTTGGAAATAACTATAAAAGACAATGGAAAACATACCTTGCCAAGTAGTGCTGGTCCAATTATGGTGTTGACATTTCCAACAGCCTACAAAACAGATTATTGGAAACATTGTACATGAATAAAACCAGTAAATATATAACATTCACACTTTAGCAGAAAGCATGAACTTGAATGTTTAATTCATTTCTACTGTAACATTAGAAAATACATGACTTCATTAAGCACTGACCATGAGAAAGTTTTGAAACATGAATCACAAATGCAACATATCAAACCAATACAGTAATAGAACAGACAATTATACAATGTTGTTCATTCTGATATACGAATTTCAATATTATGGTAAAATTCAAGAGAGGAAAGGAAAACTATGTGAGGATGCAGTTTCATTCTTAAAGATTAACTCGAGTCCCCCATCCACTATCAGGATTTTAACATCAAGGGAATTAATATGGAAACTTCATGTCAAAACAGTCCACAATGTCAGCATTAATGTAGAAATTAACCCTGTATAAAGGTTGCATGTTTTATGATTAACTAATATTTACAATAAAGAGTAGGTAAATATATTAGTAAATTTAATGATACTAGCTTTAGAAATTCACAAGATTAACTAACACAGTTCCCCCATCCAACTATCTGGACCTTAACATCAAGGGAAGCTTCCTGCTAACAGTCTACACTGTCAAAATTAATATGGAAATCAATTCCTTATAAAGATTGCATGTTTTACTTTAATAATTAACTAGAATTTACAATAAAGAACAGCTAAAGATATCAGTTAATTTAACAATATCAGCATACAGATTCACATTTTTCCCCTGCACACAAAGTGTTATCAGAAACAGGAGCTTAATTTTGTAAATCTTTAAAGATATGATACAAGTGCATTCATCTATACCTTGAGAACACCCTTCCCAAGATAATCAGATCCTCCATCTCTGAGCTCCAAGGCTTCGTATATGCCTGTATTGCCAATAATGACAAACTGTAAGTTGGTACTTGGACGGTGACATAAGAAAGGTGTTTTTGGCAGGAGGACAACACTTGTCTAAAGTATTTTCTTTAATTATCACATATAGATGAGAAAACACAGACATCTGGTTGTTAAGTACATCCACCAGTAAAAACAGAAAAATATCCATTAGACTTTTACAGTTACATTTTAAGAGAAAAAAACGCCAGGAGCATATAATATATGCAATGACAACAATATGTTGAAAAAAAATGATGGTTTGAGGACATCATGCTCAGAGCATGAGTGAGCACATATATTTAAGCATTTAAATAAATAAATAAATAATCGAATGAATGAATAAATACATAAATCGTCTGAAATAGTGGGCCACTATGTCCGTCGTACATGGGAGCACAAAGATAACATAGTACCCGGATCACAGACTGATTTCTTAACAGACACAAAATGAGATCCAATTCCAAAGTCAACAATACTTGTCCGCATTTTTTTATCTCTCAGATTACAAAAGAAAGCGATGGATACAACTAATTAACTACACAATCGTTAAATATTCTAACTCATACTTAGATCGGCTCAGCCATGCAACAAACATATGTGCTGCAAAAAAATATAAAGGGGAAGCAGATCGTGGTTATTTGATAGATCAACGTTTATTTTTACTAAAAAAAGGAGGATACGAACATCCAACGCGTAGAATAAATTACTGAACAAACTAAAAAGATGGCGCCTTTTACCTGTAGATGCACCGCTGGGAACAGCAGCCCTGTGGCAAGAGCCATCGGTGAGCGTAACATCCACCTGATCCACCAAAAAACAATAAATCCAAACCACATCTCAGTACAACTACTCCCGATCGTTCAACAATCATACAAACCCACAACAGATCCAACAAAATACAAGCAAACCACATCAAGAAAAAAAACATATACAAAACAAACTCAAATCAGGACAGGAAAAACTCAAAAAGAGACGGTAAAGTTGAGATTTTTCAGACGGATCCAACGCCCAAAACCCCGATTCAAACAAGTAATCTACAGAAGACGCAGCAGATCGAAGCGTTCCGTGGAGAAGAAAACGCACCTCGACGGTAGGGTTACCACGGCTGTCGAAGATTTGACGAGCCTTCACGGATTTGATGGTGGCCATCTCTCACTTTTCCTCCTGAACGATTACGAAGCAAAGAAGAGACTTTTGTTAGGTGCAGACGAAGGGGAAGGAGGCGGAAGTGGAGGGTTTTATAAGGAGGCGAGTGGCTGCTTCCGGCAAGTCAATCGCCACCGTTGATGTTAAGGCAATGGCAGTTTCGTTAAATACTCATCGATGAAGGTTAAATTGTGAATGGAAGGTGTTTTGGCAATCATGTAAATAAGCCAAATGGTGTGGCAAGCATGCGCAATGTGGCATGGCTCCCACTGCGACGTGGCGACCGGAAGGGAGGGCTTTGGATCCATCTTGTCCGTTCATTAAATATCAGATATATGTGACCTCATAATCCAAACCAATAATATAAATATTTGTTATTGTAATTGGAAAAAAAAGAAGAGAGAAGACAAATTGAATTTTGTGACACATAAATGAATTCCACAAGGAGTCGACACGATTTATTTACAAGTTTTTTTTCTTTTGCATTGATCGTGGTCTTATATGTGTCGTTGTATGTACCTAGCAATTGCATGGTTTCACTATTTTTTTTCACAATATATGCAGGTAACAAATTGCTAATTAATATAATATTTAAGGAAACAACAAAAAGTAATCTGACTAATAATTTCAATAACCAACATCAATTTTAATAAGTTAAGCATTTATATCAAATTCAAGATGAAAGTTTTGCTTAAGTAAAAATAACCACTTTATCTTAATAAATATAGATTTTTATTTTTCCCTTAATTATATTCAAAACAAACATAGTAACTAATATATTTAGTTGACATAATATTAAACAATATTAATAAGATTTTTAATTATGATATTTATTGTTGAGTTATTTTTTTGTATTATCGTCCGAGACTTAGCTTGGATTTTGGTATAGGAGAAAAAATTAATGTATGCATAAAGTGGGAAAAAAGGGTAATGCAATTATTTTGAAATTAATATTATGCAAATTTCATTCATTGACCATCATTAGATCAAAATGATGCATCCATTTAGTACATTAAATGCAATTAATCTTCAGTGTTAATTAATATTGGTTTATTCATCTAATAACAAATATTCTTTTTTCCGTATAAATTTGTATATAGATCTGTGCCAAATTTAACAAAAGCTTTCTTTTATACTAGTTTTATATGTAGACATGTTATCAAAGATGCCCTCACCAGTGCCACTATTCTGTCTATAATTTTATATTAAATATAATATTAGTATATACTGATTTATGAAGGCATCATTATATGTGTGAGCACAAATATTTTAAGCATTTAATTATATATAGACTTATAAAAGTATTATCAATACCCCTTACTTTTTTTAAATATTAAAAAAACAAAAAAAAAGGTTGGAATCTGAGATGCAAAAAAGTAAACTATATAGAAACCGATGGATACTTTAACGGTTCATAATTTGGTAATCACATTGTTAATGCTTAAAGATGTAGAGGAAGACTTTTAGGACAGCAAAAGCATTTGGCTTTCTTTGGTTATTAAAATTGAAACAACAAAGAATAAAAAGATGGATGGTGCCATCATCTATTTAATTATTTATTATTTTGGTTTTGGGGATGTTGGATTTGTCTTTGCTTCTTTTTTTTCTGGAATTTAGAATTCTCACATCATGTATGCTTTATGGACAATTGGCCTCTTGTTTATGTGTAACAACTACATGCTCATTACCAATGGACATGCTTTTGTCCCCCTCCCCATAAATTATTCTGAGTGTAGTAGGATGTGATTAATAATTTGATATTCTCCTTAGTACATCAGATCCAATACATGATCCAGATGGCAATTGCATAATTAATTTTGAATATGAGTAATGGAATTCAACTTTGATATATGTGTCTCACTATCTCGGTAAAAGCATTTTTTTATCTATTTCAAACCATTCATGATGGTTCAATGTATATATGGAAGAAAATTTCCACATCTCGGGATACAAAAAGTTACAGTGATCATTCCAGCAACATAAAAAGAGTGTTTACCATAAAAATAGCATATTTGGTATTGATAAAAAAAAGAATACATAGGACGAAAGAACAAAAGAAAAAGTATAAGTGACACGGTTGGTTAACGAAATTGTGTCTTGAGTCCCAGGTTCAATTTTCAGATAGACCATTTTAATCAGAATTTATTTTGGTCGTAGTCATCTGAACACTGGATTAGTCAGGTGCTAGTAGTTGAAAATCAGTGGAGTTCTACCTTTAGACCTAAAAAAAATATAACGAGTTAAATCCAAGAAACTTTTTTAGATATATTCTCATAGATTTTTTTTGTTGTTCGATTATAGGATTTGAATTTGGTCCGAGATAAATATATAAAAATGTCAAAAAAGAATAAGATAGACGAATCACAATTGATATTTTATTGTTATTTTAAAAAAATGAGTTTAATGTTAGTACACTCTATCTGTATGGGTGTACCGTATGCTCACTCATTATGGATCATTAAATGAGTTGGTAACAGTTAAATTTTATTTTTGTAGTTTATGATGCAAAATTATCATATCTATAAAGTTGTTAATAAAGAGTGAGCATACGGTATACCCATATAGGTAGGGTATACCAATATTAAATCTTTTAAAAATAATTGATAGGAGTGTATTCTATTTAAATAGGATATATCGTATATTTATCATCTATATTATTATATATGATATTTAAGATGTATAGTTAATTAATATAAATATATATATATTAAATAAATTATTTATTTTTAATTATATATTTTATATTCAATAATTTAAATAATAAGATATATAGTGTATCTTACCTAAATAAAATATAACCTCATTCAACTCATTTTCAGAACGGAAAACAAGCCGTTTGGTTCCGAGAGCATATTCCGGATCCACTTTCAAAGGTTCCAACTTCCAAGCGACAAAACCCGGGCTTCCGGAAGGAGAAATGAAGGAAACTTTTCTTTTATCTTTCATCTATTTGTGTATTAACCCTTTGACAACTTTCGACGCACTTTGAACCGAAAGTGATGTTGCCTCTTTTTTTCAATTCAACGTGATATGTGCATTCTCATTCATTTTCTTTCCATATTCAACATTTTGCAAACGAAATTTCCGTTAGTGAATTTTGCTCATCATAATATATATATATATATATATATATATATTCTATTAAAAAAGAAATATTGCATAAGTATAATATATATATAAAGAAACAATTTCCTTTGGAATGAAATCGGTTCAGCTAAGTTGAATTATAATAAGAAGATTCCATGATTTTGAAAGGTTCTGTTCGATTCTTAATCAACAAGTTAACTCCAATAAAAAAATTGTAAAGATATTTACATTTACACGATCGCATCCAACTAAATTAGTCGATACATATAAGTATTTAAATAACATGATTAACGCCCAAAACGGTAAAACAAACTTTATTTGTATAGCAATTGTAACTGAGTAAATAAAGGAGAAAGACAAAGTTTTATCAATTTTCCATCAAACGGACAAAAACGACCTAATAAAGCATCTTTGTTTCATACGTTTTTATGGCATCTTACTATAAGAAACATGCTCTTACAGCTTCTTTGTTTCAAATGAGCTTTACTCTTGGAATAGAAATAGCAGTTCCCAATGTGGAGTTTCGTTAAAAATTGCAATCTCATAAACAAAACCAATATTTTTTTCACAACATCCCAAAATTCGATCTAAACACGCAGTCGAATTCATATTCGACATACGGCTAGATGGATCCGAAAATGTTACGTTAATAAACAATATACGATATAAAATTATAAACAACGGAAAATTTATTATAAAAAATACAATCATTATAAAACGCAATAACAATAAAAATGTTATTACATAAATCATGTGCAATCTGTACGTCAAGAGCAGCTCCATCATGATCATTCATTATCATTATCTACACGGATCTATAATGTAGAAAAAAATCATTATAGTTAGTCATATGTGACAATCATAATTATTTTAGAGACTTAACATTAATCTCAAAAAATCATATCTAACATAAATATCAATATAATCAATAATATACTAGACTTGTCAACTATCAAAGTATAATCAATATATTTTTACTATAGTTATTTTACTCGGCTCATTAAGAAAGTTGTCATTTAATAATAGCAATATGACAATGAGTTTATTACTCTAACATGATACGATTGTACGTGTCATCAATATCGATCGATAATAATTAATCAATAATATGCTACATGAGTTTTTTGTTGTAGCATAATCAATGTCATCTATCGATACTAACTCTTATTAGTACATTATGATGATCACTATTATTATTATTTAATATTATCAATAATCAATTGAATCTTTACAATTATCAATAATGTTATGAGCATCAATAAGTAGTCATAAGTACACAATGTGTCAATATCGTTGATTTATAACTCATAACCGATCAATAATAAATAAAATTTATCTTTTACTTCATATTCTTAATCAATATTCGATCTTTATAATTATCAATGATGTTATGAGCATCAATAAGTACACGTGATACACAATGTGTCAATCTCAATAATCAGTGGCTCATAACAATCAATAGCAAATGAAGCTTATTTTTTTACTTTATTTATCATATATCATATTACATTTTGAAAGTCTCACATATGACTTCCTAATAAATTATCCTCGTGTAGTCATCGCGTTATTGTCATGTGATATTTATTAATATTAAATAATTCAATCAATCAATGTGTGTTTATTTATTAATGTATTGAAGACAATAGTCATCTCGATGTCAATAAGATTGGCCAAGTCCAAATAACACATAGTAACCATAATACCTCACATCTAGATCATAGATCAATGATTTGAAAATATTTTAGGATGAGATCGACACTCGACAATATGATCAATGATTTCAGAGAATCCCGAGATGAGATTGACACTCCACAATATGATTAATGATTTGGGAGAATCTCGAAATGTATGAGATCAATATCCCATAATACAATTCATCAATAAACGATACCTCAATATATCAGTTACAATCACAATCAATTAGTTATTAATTTTAACGTCTAATTATGATTGCACATACAATAATATTTTTAGGTGCGGTTCAATCAATTATACAATTAATACTAGAAACACAATTCAGTTATCAATAGATTCAATACATAACATGTTATTATTCAATAAAGCATATATCATATTTAGTATAAACACATGAATTTCAATTATTTTAATAATATCAATGGGACGATTAATAATAATCAATATTATTTATCATTTATGAATAATCGTTTATCAAGTAACACGGATTATTTGCCAATAATGATTTGCACTTGATAGTTATCAATCGATAATTAAAGATATTTAATAATCAATTAAATAGTTATTAAAAATGTGATCGGTGCACTATGAGTAACCCATAGCGCAATCCGAACTTATGACATTAAAATATTTAATAACATGATAAAATTAATAATATTTTATAATTTCTATTATCTTTATTATATATAATAAATCTTCCATGATAATTAATAATCGTTAAATAAATTAAAAAATCATTACTAACATTTGATGGCACTACGAATTACTTATATGATAAATATTTAATATTAATTTAATAATAATTAAAATTTTTATCATATATCTCAATTTATTAGTCAATTATTTTTCTATTGTCTTCTTTCCTTCTTTTCTAAGCTGGACAAATACAACATTCCAAATAACTTCCTTCTTCTTTTATCTTTTTATTTTCTTTTCTTTTTCTTTCTTTCTTTTTTTTGATCTAAGGGTAGAACCCCACCGGTTTCCAGAGCTACTAGCACCTGACTAATCCAGTGTTCGGACGGGTGCGGCAAAGGTAAATCCTGGTCAAAGTGGTCACTCTGGGAATCGAACTCGGGGCTACTAGCCTCGTCCTCCCATGGCATAGTCCCGCTAATCAACTATGCCAATCACTCTTGGTTTTCTCTCTTTCTCTTTTTCATGTTGTCGACACCTGTCCCTCACTTACACCAATGGATCATAGACAAAGAAACAGTATGAGTTTCGAATTATAACGTAATATACATTACTATCGAGAAATGTTAGTAAAACGAATAAAATTAAACTAAGCTAATAAATTATTAGTAATTTTGAATATTGATGACTCATTTTAAAAAAAAATCTATGAAACACGATCGACCAAAAAAAGCGTGAAGCACAAGGTGCAACAAAAAGTTTGTTCTCGGGTATCTTTTCATACGTATAGGCAGTGACAATTAGAACATTATTTTTTTTTAATTTCGATGGATAGTTTAATTTAATAAATTAATTTTAATTATATTTAAATAAATTAAAATATAATAATTATATATAAATTTATTGATATTTGAATAAAAAAATGAGACTAAAATAATAAAAATAAAACTTCGTTGAATTTTAAAATTATATTAAGTAATATAAAATTAATGTCACGAATTAATATTTTTATATTTTTTTTAAATATAGGTTTAAATTTATTAAATAAAATTAATTAATTAATAATATTAATTTAATCTCACAATTTAATATATTATAAATAATAATTTCATAATTTTTTTAAAAAAATTATAAATTATACAAAGAAATATTTTTTATTATAAATTAAATATTATATAATAATTTTATTTTTGCAAATTAAATTAAATCCTATAATATTATTCTCATGAATAATACAATAAAATAACTTATGAAACTTATTTTAATCTCACATGAAATTAATAAATATTATCATAAAAATAATTATACATTTTTTCATTTTTTCTTTATCTTTTACTTTACATTTCGACATAATACTAAATTTTGGCTAATTTATTAATATAGTTCTAATTTTTTTTAGTAAAGTTTAACAAAATATAATTACAGTATATATAAAATTAAATTTATATTTTTATTAATATTTTAAATATACTTTTTTTGTTAAAATTATTTTTGACTTTATGCTTAATTAATTTATTTAAAAAAATAATTTATTTTTTTATTCTTGTACGATTCATCAAAATATTTTTAATTCATCCAAATTCATTCGAACTAATTTGTCAAATCAACTATTTATTGGGAAACCAAAAAAAATTAAACCCAATTTCACACCTAGCCACCTGACGGAACGTGATTTGGGGACGATACAAGCTTATTTCAATTGACTTTTGATCAATAGGTTGGCTCATATTATTTGAAACCAATAATTTAAGCTAAAACATTCTTTTCTAATAGATAAGACTAAAAATTCATTACAATCAATTCCAATAGAAAGCTAACATGAAAAAAAATGCTAATATTCAGAGTTAATTTTCATAAGACTCAAGACTCAACTAGGACCCTATTCATATGCAAAGTAGACTATCACGAGCTGCATCACTATCAACGCAATCGAAACATAATTAAGCATTTGTATTTCCTACAAAATTGAATTCGCAAGGGATAATTCATGAATTGTGACACTCAATCATAAATAAAATTCTCAATATGTAAATGAATACAACTTAGCAATTTAATAATTTAAGAAGGAACAATAGGACGATTGATTGACTCCATAATTTTAAGGTTCACTTTAATTTGTAACATTTCCTTTCAATATCTTTATGATGTCAAAATATCAATTGCATCCATCCTCAAATGTTCATATTTTTCTCATTCAATATATTCATGCCACCCTTTTTATCATTTTATTTGTCTTATCTTAGGTGAAGACAATCATTAACAATCGATGTGAACCTTATCAATGTATTGAATATTCATATTATTCTTGGTGTCAATATGCTAGCTAGGTCATTGGGTCAACCCTATACCCATGTAGATCTCCATCAACAATACAATAGTCCCGAAAGGAAACTCAATTCAATTAACGATAAGAATAGTGATAAATTCCTCAATTCACCGGGGATCCTCCTATTCATTCACAAATTCAATCACAATCATGATACATTTTAAATCATATTATTAGTTAGGCTAGTTTTCGGTTAGGATCCCTAGACCTACACTGTGCAACATATCATATCCAACCACTCAATACAATTAAATCATGTAAAAGCAAGGTATAAAATAAAGGATAGGATAATTTTGTGAGGCAACATGGCCCGCGTCAGAGGTCGACACGGCCCTCGTTCCTATGTAAGAGATGTCTTTTCTTTGCTACGGAGGATGTTTGATGGAACACGGTCTGGGTTCTCAGGTGACGCGGTCTGCGTCGTGTTAGGGTTTGTGCACCGCGTCATAAGGTGAAACTATCCAATTTAGGGCATTGTTTCCACCATCGTTTTTCGTGAAGAACACAGGTCACGTCTCCAAGGACACAACCTGTTCTAAGGTTTCTTGTAAACGACATAATCTGCATTCTACTAAGTATTCATGTTATATGGGAAAAACTGTCGGCATCGAGGAAGGCGTGGCCTGAGTTCGCCGAACGCAGACCGTGTTATGAAACGACACGGTCCGTGTCGAGAGAATTCATCGCCATTCATTCTTAAAACAATAATCAATCCAAAGATAGTAATTATATTAATCATTATTCTATTTGCATATTGTGAGTCATACTTATGATCCTAATTACATATTTTTTTCCTGAGAAACTCATCTTATACTCGTGCTTTCTTCAACGTCTTCTATTTCGTCACGCCTTCGTGATGGGTTGTTTTCTTTCTCCTTCATACGTCGTTTATCCCTGTCCAACTCTTCTAGAACTATTCCCAACGCGAAGACAAAATGATCTCATATGAGAGAGAAGGGAAGATAAAGAGGAGAGGGACCTCACTTAACGACTGCGCAAAAGACTAATGAGGTTTAGAAGAAATAAATTTTGTCCTATGAGTTTATATGGATGTAGATTAGAGTTTAGAATATTTCAGTCGTAATTAACCTCAAATTCAATACGGTAGGACTTTGCCATGTCAGCAAAACACGACCCGTGTCCTGGATGGACACGGTCCATTTTGCAAACACGGACAATGTTAGGTTGGAACGTTACACCAAATGCTACAATGATGATTCATACATTATTTGTGTACAATTATAAAAAATAATGGACTAATTAATACTATTGTTCAAACATTTATTTTAGATAAAATATCTATTTGTTTTTACATACTTCAACATCATATATATATATATATATATATATATATATATATCGAGTGGATATTAATTTTAGGCTATATATCCTAGAATTAATCTTATACTCGTTGGAGCTCTATCATTGACATGGGTCACGGTTTACACCTCGTTGGGGTTTTACGGCCCAATTAGCGGAGAGTAGATAAAAGATGGATATCAATACTTATGTCCGATTGGGAAAGCCCCGTAAAATGAAATGCGTGGCTTTAAAAGTCTATTTTACCTTTGTCTCTATTCCTCGTTTGCTCCTTCAGCAAACTAATCATTAATATATATGCTATTTGTTTTAAATAATTATGTTTTTATCGTTTAGTTTATTAATTATATTATTATAATTGATATCATAATATTTTTATTATGTTGTGAACATTTTAAGTTATTTTACAATATAAATACATAAAATATTCAATTTTTTTTAATTCATTTTATTTCAATGTGTATTAAACACCTTTCGATTTTTTTTCAAAGGCTTATTAATCATGCACATTTAAAAAACATCCACTATGAATTCAAAATTTTATCTTCAAATTTAAAAAAAATGAATAATTTTATGAAATATTTTAAAGGTGTATCCAAACAATATTTTGATTTTTTTACATCAAACTCAAATCTATGTATAAGGTTTTTCATAAATTGTCTTAAAAGTTAAAAGTACTGTAAATCTTTGAATTTTTTTACAAAAATCAAAATAGAACCTACATTGTAAAAAAATAATTGCTTGGACATTTATAATTTTAGAGAAAACTGTGCACCAAAAAATGATCAAGGAGAGATTACTCATGATATTTAAAATTATATTACAATAATACAATTACATAAAAAAAATTTTAAAATAAATTATGTAGAATATTTATCTTTTAGAGTTCTATAATTTTACAAAGCATTGAATATGTATGCGAATTTATTTCGTTGGTCCATTAACCTATGATAGGACACTTTAAAATCATATATGTTATCGTACCATTTGAAAATCAACTTAAATTTTACAAACTGATCCAAGTATACCTTAAAGTATATAAACATTGTTTTTTTAATTACAATGCAGTATAATCAAACGATTTAAAGATAATTTTATGTCGTAAAAGAATTTAGGATACTTTTCAAAAGTGGTGTTACTATAATTTCTTAAAAATCGGAATAATTTATAAAGTGTACAATCAATCAGGGTCTTAAGCTATAAAAGATAAATTAATATAACATATGCGGTTAGGAGCCTCTAATGCGAGGTGTCTGACGTGTATAACCTTTCCAAAGTAGTGTGCGTTGCACAATAATAATATATTTTTAAAAGAGAGTGCAAGTACATTGTTAGACATTCCTATTCGAATCTGTAAAATGAGTGTTTATTGTGTAAATCAATTTATATAGAGATTATTAAATAAATTAAATTTATTAATCGTTCCAACTCAAAATTTTGAGCGATGAGACAAAAAAATCTTATAATAATTGATTATTATTTGAACATTGAATTTTATTCCATTCAATACATAATCAATTTGATTATGACTAATGCTATAAGTTATGATTATTTATTAATTTGAAATTCGCTATTAATAAATATTATTAGATGATTAAAGTATGTTCAATATTCTTATTAAGTATTACGTACTAGTAAGTATATATATATATATATATATATATATTAATATATTAATATGGATAAAATATGTCTCAGCGCCATACACTTTTATTCACATCCACATATAAATATGTTACTATAGGTCTATGCTCGTATGCTCATACTATCAAAGATGCATGAAAATATAAGGAGCCCTCTATTGATATTTAGTGTAATATTATATTTTCTATTTATTTAAAAAAATGAATGCTATTTTTTTAAAATTAAAATTGTCAATTTTTTTATATAAAGCAACTAAAAAGGTAAGCAGAAAACTAACAAATAAACCAAACCTAAATAATTGCATTGAAAGTTTGAAACCCCCGAACATATATGACGCATCTGTGTCTGAATCAATCCGTGTTTAATGCAATCATGCATTCTTTGTTATCTACGCAGGTCGAGTTAGTGCCTTGACTTCATTTCAACCAGTTGAGGAGAGTTAAATCTTAACATGTCGTGTTGATTGAAACAAAAAAAATGATTAAAAGACCACTTAAATCTTCACTTCCACTTGAGAGGAAAAATGAGAGATCAAATTGACGAAAAGCTTTAAAACAAAATATATTTCTAGCTAGTTTATAATGCAAGATGACAATTATATGCTTTCAAACTAAAAAACACATGTCATGGCAAATTGAAAGATTGGCAAATAGATCATGTTGTGCAGTGCACCCATCAGTCTTAGATCTTAATTAGCGTCTCTTCCTTCCATCTATTAAACATGTTTGCAATAAATTCTTCTGATCTCTTTTCCAAGTCGTCGTCGTTGTCGTCATCCGTCACGTACTCATGGCCATGCTCGTCATCAACAACATCACCTGCATCCTTGAGGCCCTCCACTGTCAGGGAACCCATCAAGGAATCGGCCTCATCATAGTTGCCGGCGTTTGTTGCCTCGCCTGCGTCTGCTGCCACTGCCGTCTCCTCCGTCTGCATCCACAGGAGTAACTCGTCGTGATAAGCGACGTCGGCTTTGGACCGTGGCCTTGCACTGATGACCAGGATGGCCGCAGCCACCGTGTTCACAGTGAAGAACACGAGATAAGAAGAGCCGAGCTGCTTCATCTTTGCAAGGAGCCCGTCACCGTAACATGTCGACCCAAGGCAGCAAGCAGGATGGATCATGGCGTCGGTGGTCTCCAAGGGGAACGAGCCTTGTTACTCTCCTAAAACTTTGCTTCATGGTCTTTCCCTATATATATATACAGAGAGAGAGAGAGAGAGAGAGAGAGAGAGAGAGAGAGAGAGAG
>LTAE01000102.1:43213-56137 GCA_001647135.1 Pontederia paniculata | reverse complement strand
GAGAGAGAGAGAGAGAGAGAGAGAGAGAGAGGTTGTTTGCCATGGTTCTGCTAAAGCTAGCATCTTTGTCTTTGTGCCACTGTGAATGCTCACCGAAGTTCTCCAAGCAAAAGTACTGTAGCTAACCAGAGAAGTTGTATAGGACTGACTGCAATGCAATTTATTTAATCTCATCACATGCATGCAATCCTGTAGAATTCTAGCTAGTTTAATTATTTGCAGGACAGGGTAAGCATTGAGCACATAATACCCTTGCACCTACCTAGAACTTCCCTGATTTATGCAGGACAGTAGAAATAACGCATTGATCCTTGGCATGAAGCAAACTAGAAAGAAAATAATTAATAAAGGAGTCAATACCAACCAAGTATATGTCCTCACAGTTACAAGGTACATTTGTTTTCTCTATTTGAAATTTGAGATGCAGTTGCGGCAGCAACTCCGACGGCGGAAGGAGGGAGGGCTAGAGAAAATCTGTCATCTAAACTAGCACGATTGCAAGAGGTAGATGTTTCATGATGCCTCATTCCACATAAAGCCAAATATTGAGAAACTTTGGAGCAAACATCACTAGTCTAAGTACCGATTGAATGAAGAGTATGTATTACAACATTAAGAAGCACCTGAGCTACAACAATGACAATTCAGTCAAAACCTCTAAAAGAAAAACATGACTAGAGCCAGTTAAATTCATCATCCAACAGATCCAAATTTTCAAATGGAAGTTTTAAGCCTGGAGATTAAAGGTTCTTGTCCATCAAAACAGATGTGATCAGCAGGTGGCGAGGGGTAACCATTTCACCCTCCAGACAGAGTAATGTTGATATCAGTCGTGGAATTTCTCATGTCAGGGGCCATCGCTTGAAGGGGAACAGCCCAGCTTTCTGATCTATATGGAGGAGTTACTATAGCTGGTTTTGCAGTCAACGAATTGGAATGCGCTTGTCCGCTGCCATAAGCTTCTTCCATCTCGGGGCTGGATATTGGGATAGCAGATGTAGGAGTAGCTAGTGATGCTGCATCTATCTTGGGCTTCTTTGTTTTTTGCTCCATCTGATAGCTTGGTAAAAAGCTTCCTACCACAACCTGGTTGGAAAGGTACCCATCACTGTCAGTGTACATTAAAAATGAATTATTTATCAAGGATGCATCCTAGGGGCAACCAGAAACAAAGATGAACACTGCCAAAGTAGAATCAACAATGAAACTCCAAGAGATATTCTTATAAGCAGAAAGTCTTTGTTCAACTGGATGCCAAGAAAATCAGAATTTTTTTCCGCAACGTAAAACATATTTGATTGAGTTATAGAAAAATAAAATTCATGGACGCAAAAATCGAAATGTTATACTTGAGGTACCATCGAAATTTCAAAATGAAACCTTGTAAATTGAACATTATACCTGCACGGGGCTGGCAGCTACCAGCAGACCAGCAACCCCTCCGCCTACTACCCGACCATCTGGACTTGCCAAGGAAACACTCATCCCACCAGATCTACTTCTTGCTCCTCCATTTTCAGAAGGCATAAACGAACCAGAGAGTGAGAGTAACTCAAATCGACCCTGAAATAGGGCAAACATCTTAATGATTTGAAGCAAATCAGATTTTGCTTACTGCAAGAAGTATGTTGTATGGGCTGATTCTGAAGCATGATTAAGATAAAAGTTACTCATTTGACTCAAAAAGCATATTTTAGGTTGAAGTCAAAAGTTTCACAAGCAAAGGCACTTAGACTCACTTTCAAATCAGAGAACCAAATGTGTGCCTAGAAGATGGTTAAGAAACCACAATATTATAGCAAAAAGACAGCTAAAATATTGTTATATTAAACTTATAAGTAAATGTATGATATGTACAAGGGAGAAATTGCATCCAGACAGTTGGGAAAGCAAATACTACTACACCAGACTTGTGCTATATTATTTTCTGAAAGGGATTCATGGAAGAATGACTATCTCCATTAATAAAATATTACACATTTACACATGTAAAACACCAGATATTAACAGAAAGTTCTTTTATTTTCTAGCAGAGAGTTGTATGACTGATCACAAATACTGGACTACCAAAGACGTTGAAGACAAGGTTGATAAGGATCCCAATGCCATGTCTTGACATTTGGACAATTGGATTCTTTTTTAGTATACTTAGGTATATGACAGTCTCTTTTCCCGCTCACATATGATTCAATCTCAAAATGGCTAAAAGTGTTACACATGGATGCTTCATCTAAAATCAAGAGTCCTGATGGTCTAAGAAAAAGACTGAGCACCAAAAATATACATTAGTTTCTAACCTGTACGTATCATGTTTTTTGTGCCTTTCTGTAATAATTTCTAGCAAATAATAACTGGAGAAAATTATATAGACAATTATGTCAGATTGATTGTTATTCTCTGTCAACTCATCATGATTCACAACATACATTTATTTGTTCGTTGTACAATCAAGTTCCATGAAAACATTTAGGATCTAAGATGGATGGCCAATCCTCGGTAAACACAATCCTGTTGGGTACCCAATGTTTTCACAATTATTTTTCATTAATTACTTAAAAAAAGAATTCCATTCCTGTAGTATCAAATCTCGAAATCAACTTCAAATGAAATGAGATAATTAAAAAACATACTCTATTTTATATAGATACTATATTTCTATTTTCACCATGTGATAATCCTGTGCCCTGTGGTAGATGATAATATAATTATGACTTTTCAAACTTTGAAATAACTGATGACGATTAATTTTTTTTTCAAAGGGCAAAGGATGGTTACCATGTGAAATAAATCTTCAAGTCAACAACAGAAAGATGAATGTTAGTATGAAAAAAATTAAAGTCACATTTCCAAAAAGTGAAATAAATGTAATTTTACATGCATAAGGAAACGTGCTCATATGATAAATACGTGATTATCAAAGTTTCCTCAGAATCTTAAGCATAACAAATTCCAAAAATTAGAATTATCTCGAACCTCATAGGTTAATGTGCCACCAGAGGAATCAGGCTGGCGAAGGGTAACATTCGATATAACACCATTAGCAGACAAGATGCAGATAGCTCGAGGACCCTGCTGCGAGAAGGATATGATTTTCATGGTAACATCCTGAAAATAACATTAAGATTGGACAATGTTGCATTAAAATTGGAGATAAAGATGTGCAATTATCTGCAGAATGTTAAACAAATAATAGACAGAACTTGGGTTGTGCAATTATTTCAAATGACAAGGATAATAAGAGCTTGTGAGGTACAGTAATCAGCAAGATGAACTTATGTACTCGCAAACAATGAGATAGCTATAACACCATAAACCAGTAAGGAAACAACAAAAAGAAGGTAAATCCATGACTTGAACACTTTATATAAGCCAAAGATGTAGTACCTGAACGGTTAAAGAAAACATATAGCTAGCTGAGACTGAAGGACTTTGAACAATATCAATGCATACAGAAACACTTGTAAAACAGCTCTCACATTCAATGACAATTGATTTCTGGTATATTCAAGTGCTTAAAATCTATCATAGTTACCTCTCAGGAAAGGTAAGAGTAGCTACAAAAGATGCATACCTCGCCAGATGCGACAGTGATGATATGTGGTGTGAAGTTTGCACCAGCAGAACATGCTACCAGTTCACCTGAAAAGTAAAATTCATCTTAATACCTGAACAGATAACCCGATGTGTCCCCTTTAGCAAATAATAGTAACTACATGCCATTTAGAACATAGAACAACAGTTTCCAAACTTACCCCCACCGATTATGCTCTAGAAGAAATCGTCAGAAGATACAAAAGAGGCAGATACAGCTCAAACAAAGAAGCCAAAATCAGGAAACAGAAATGGTCAGGTCCAGAGATCCTATATCAGATTCAATGAGCAACATTACATCGTGTAGGTGAAGTCCCGTACCGTGTGGACTGTTCAGTTTCCACCTGCAGCGCTTTACTGTCTACTATAGCAGAAGACTAGGATCTCAGTGTCCAAGGTTCCCCAGAAACCAGCATCAACAGGAACCACAAAACTCCAAGTCCTGCCTAAAAATAACACCACGTATGATGACACAGGTTTCTCAGGTCCCTGAGTCAACCCCACAAGAGTATCCTCCACCTATAGGATAACAACAGCGCCCATTTCTTACGGGATCAGCATTCAGCAGGAAAGAGACCTCATCTTGTGGTCCCATGCACAGATGTCCCTCACTGACAAATTTCTAAACTACAAGTTGATGGCCACCAAACTAACACTGAGTTGAGGAACAACAGAGACAGAGACAGAGACAGACCATACCAACACATACCACATGGGGCCATTTTAGATCTTGCATCATAAAATGGAAGAGAGAGAACACAAAACTAAAAAATGCTTCTCCATTACAACCCAACAGTTCAATTGCATCTATGCAAGTATACAATCTCAGCATTATTCATAAATAAAAATCAGAAATTTGAACAAATTAGAAAAAAAATACTAACCTAAACATAAATTTCAACAGGAAAAAGAGATTGATACAACACTGCAGAAAAAAAAAAAGAAGGGGAGGGGAAAGGTGAAATTTTTTGTTGGACAAAACGTTATACCTGAAGACCCGAAGTCGAAGCCATAGTTGGCTGGCTTGCTGACCAAACCCAGCGGCCGCGCTCTACCCCGCTTCATTACCGCCCCAACAGCCGCCGCCGACGTGTACTCCCCGGCGATTGGCGCCGACGATGAAATCGGCGTCGGATTCAGTGGCCGCACAAGGCTCCCGTCGGGAGCGTACTTCCTCGGCCGCCCTCTCTTCTTCTTCATCCCGTCCGCCGGCACGCCAGGACCCATCCTCGCAGGCGCCGATGATGTCGTCCCCACCGCAACGTCACCTCCCAGCGGTGCGATCCCGGTGATCGTAAACGGCGTCGTTGCCGGCGGCGCCGCCATCAGAGTGACCGTCGCCGGAGCGGTAACTGGCGCTGCGGCCGGAACTGCTCCGTCGCCAGCGTGGTTGGAGTTTTCCTCTCTCCTCTCAGTGATCGGCGGCTGATAGGTCCCTCCAGTCACTACCGGAGCCGCCATCGGAGCTGACACTGCCGGAGAAACTGCGCCGCCTCCTTCTGCCCCCTCCATGCATAGAATGACCAGTAAAACCTCCTAGCAAACACTAAACCGAGCTCGCGTCTCCGATCGCCACTGGAGGAAGAGCCGCCACCATTAGAGCATGGGCACGAAGAGCTCGAGGAAATCCATGGAAATCCCAAAAAATGGGTAAAATAAACAGTAAAAGTTCTTGATTATTTACCTGTTTAGTAAATTTTTCTTGGACCGTACGCAGATTTACCGCTCAAGCCGCCCGGGAAGTGACCGAAAACCGCCGTCTCTTGTCGGAAAACCGCCACCGGAGCCAAAAGAGCGGCGATGAAAGGGGAAGATGGAAAGAGTGGAGAAGTGGAAGATGAGAAATTAGTGGGAAAAAAACTTAATGCAAAATTTATAAAAAAATTGAGGAGGAAAGCAGAGAGAGAGAACAAATGCATTAAAAAATGGTGATAAATGATGAAATTAATTAATTATTAATTGTGATTGATTTAAACGGTCGGCTACGGAAATCGAAAAATGCGGTTTTGGAAAGGCAAATTATTTAGCAATATTTTTTACTTTTTCCGGGTTTATTTTTTTCCGCCCATTACGCGAAAAGCTTAATCTAATAATAAATTAAGGAAACCGAGGGTACAATTGGAAGTTAAATTTTGCCCACTTTTATTATTTTATTAGTTTTTTTTAGCTAATTTTAAATTTATGTGACTTTTTTGAATTTTTAAAAAAGTTGGAGGGGGAAGACTTTAAATTCACTCCACCTGCTCCGGTTGTACTTTTTCGCGCTTGCAATAAATAAAAGATATTTTTAATTGCTTTCAAAAGATTAAAGAACCCTTGTAATTGAGAAGAATTACGGGAGTGTCCATTTTTGTGCTGTTCGCTGTTTGGAGGCCAATGTTCGTTGTCCCTCGCACGTTGCACGGAATCCGATGACAGCTCCGATTGGTTAAACCCTCGCTGGTCACCGGACGACGCTCGGAACTGTCCGGTTCAGGTCCGCTTCGACCGGATCGTAAAGCCATTTGGCCCTTTTTTTTTTTTTAAGTTTTGATACATACTACCTCCAAAAGTGCAACAGATGTATGAGCTTACCATGATTTTACATTAACTTGTATACTGTTATGGATTTACTAAATATTGATAATTTTATGCAAGTTCATAATAATATAATTAACATACAAAATTATATATTTAAGATTAAATAATATCTAACATGGTAAGGTCACAATTTAAACCATCACATAAAAACCCATAACATATTTGAATTTTACACTTATTTGACTTATAAATATATTAAAATCACAACTAATGATTTAACGACTTAGAAGACATAAGCACAATCATGTGCAAAATAAAAGCATGAGCACGTCACCATCGAGCGTATCATTCATAATTACATGCACATATTTAAAAGCAGGAAATGTAGAAATCTTTCGATTAAAGTATATAAAAAATAACTTATGTCATGCAATATGCACATGATATGATAATCATCATGGATATTAGTATAATTATTAAATACAAATCTATCCGAGTTCAACATAAGCATGAAGTATTTGCATAGCATTGACCTAATATACATGAAGCAAATAAATGAGTAGACATCTTATGTTCATATTCATCATCATTGCATCTTAATCATATGATCTATTTAATTTTTTTAACTCACATCATTAACATAATCACACGATTAGTTTTTCATCTTTAGTTTAAGGAGTCTTGAGTAACATCAACACATAACACATGGCTAGCTAGGTCGACATTCCCTTCGAGACCATACATGAGAAGTTCATACACTATTATTAGTGAAAGACATAATTTTTCGATAAGTGTCATATAATGCACAAAAACTAAGTTCATTAAAACTTCATATTCTATTCATCACATTAAAGATAGTAATCATTCTTGCATATTTTAGGCTAATTATAACTTTTCAATATCTAGTTGATTAATAATCATTAAATAAGGTTTCTAACCTAAAAGCATGAAGCATAACATATTTGATCAATAATGATTAAAAGGATAGAAATTTGCAACATATATGACTCGATTAAATGAATCAACATAACTTTAAATAAAATTAAAATGCGCTACAGGAAAGAAGGGTGCACTATGGTTGGAAACGAGTGCGCTATAATATGTTCCTAATTCGCTACGATTTAGGATCCTCATTACTAGCAAATCGTAGTGAGACACATTCCAATGTACAACTGAATCGTAGTCAACCTTTATGGTCAGGCAAAAGAATTCGCTATGGTCCGAATTGGCACTACGACCAAACATAGCTCACTATAGCTTGCGAATATTCCAGTATGATTAGACTGTAGTGAGTTAAGCTCCACTATGGTTCAGTCAGAGTCAAACTCTGTGGACAAGCAAATTAATTCACTATGTTCACCTATGAGTCGTTACAACCATAAATGGCTTGCTACGGCTTGGGGAAGGACTTGCTACGTGATGGAATGTTTCACTATGGGTTGTTCGTAGCGAGCTCAAGCTCTCTAAGGGTGACCCTAGTTAACTTCTGATGCTCACATTTCTCCCTAACTTCAACCTTATTTCATTTTTTACTTCTACAATATCACACCCATAGTCTCATTTCACAAAGGGGAGTTTGTATACGAGGTATTCCCTATATTATAAGGTTCATAACGTGCTTAATATGCATATGAAGTGTGAAAATTGGGTACAATTGACTTAGGTTACAACCTAGGGTTCATACACAAATTCTAATTGTATAGATCATCTATTTCATTCAAAACATTAGGGTTTTATAGTATGAGGGAATCATAAAATGATTCATGTATACAACTTAGTAACATACTGGATCATAATAATCATCACATTATTTAGTGCATATCAATTCCATGAGAAGGAACGCATTGGAACATTAGAACACTCATCACACATACATACATTCTAATTGCCATCCATATCATTCCTTTACCAAAAGAACTAGGTGTTATTAACATTTTCAAATCATAAGATGAGGGATTGGATCCTCTCTACAAAACTTGCTCTAATCTCTTCTTCTCCCTAAATGCTTTCTTCTTCCTTCCAAGCTCGATGAAGCTCTTATATCTCTTTCACTTTCTATTGGCCTTTTAAGCTCCTATCTTAAGCCTTCTTGTGCTACAACAATGGTGAAAACTTTTCAAAACCCTAATTTTTTTGGGTGTGTCATGATGTAAATAAGAGAGAGAGAGAGAGAGAGAGAGAGAGAGAGAGAGAGAGAGATGGATGAAGGAGCAAATGATGGCCGACTAAAAATGTGGATATTTAATACTAGGGCATAGGCTTCTATGTGATTTTGGGGTTTACGATTACATAATCTATTAAGAGATCTTATTCATTCGTTATTTATTATAATATTGATCCTTTCTATCTAGTTTGATTTATTCGGTTTAACTTGACTTACTTAAATAGTATGTTTTAAGTTAATATTATTAGGAATTAATTTTATTTTTCTCCTTAATTTTTTTTCATTATGTTTTATAAACTTTGACATTATCTTTTTATCTCCATTCAATTTTCTAAACACTTTTGCTTGATCTCAAATATTAATATTTTTATTTATTTATTAGTATATGACCCTTTTTTGGATCTTAACCATTTAGTTTTTTAACCTTCTCAACAATCCCGTTTTATTTTTAAAACTTTTATTTAAAAAAAATAAGGATGAAAGGATAATAAATAAATAAATTTACATATTTAAGATTATATATAAGTGTGTAGTTAGTCTACTAGCATGTGTGATGCACGAATGTTATAAAAAAAGATCAGCATACAATATATATAATGGAATTAATATTTGTCATATTTATATAATTAAATAATTAAATATTACTTCATTTATATAATATATGCACAATATTAAATTTTAAATTATTATTTTATTTCATTTAGGAGTTTGATTAATTATGTCTTAGGGTGTTTATTTTAATTGATTTGTTAAATCTATAAATATCAAATACTATTTATACTCATATTAGTACTAACTTTTTTAGAAAATTAAAGAGTATTGTATCACACAAAACTATATTAGAATATTAGAGTCCCACATTATATTAATGTTGTGTTTGACACATAAAAAATTTAAAGGTTGATCATAAGTTAAAAAGATTGATCAATACTAACATATAATTCATAGATGAAGTTAAAATATGTCTATAATTTTCGAAAGAAAAATAAAATTGACTCAACTAATAGGCTCTTTTTTTTCAGAAATAACAACAATACCCCTTATTATGTTTTTAAGAAGTTCGATTGCATAAAATAAAATGATCGAACATAGATCGTTAGCTTATATTATTTAGGTTCTGTTCGGCAATGACATGAAACACTCGATCACTGCTCCTCTTGTTGATGTCTCATCATGTAACACCCAACACTTTTATAAAATAGGAAATAAATAAGTTGGAGGTTGGGCCACCCTATAAATAAGCTCCTTACGAAAATCTGCCAACTCTTTTGGCATTCTTCTCTCGAACCCTAGCCGCCCTCCCTCTTCTCTTCTCTCTTCTCTTCCTCCAAGCACACAGGTAATGGATCTATGCCTCTCCCTTAGGATTGTCATTTTATTTGTTTTAAATCTGTACCGAATCCCTAGGAGGCCGTGGAAGAGAGACATCACACGAAGAACGAAGAAGAAATTAGATCCAGGAGAAAAGAAAAGGAAGATTCAACAAGAAAAAGGTATATAACATGGCGGATCCCCTTAGATAAGGTTTTTCATGATAGATCGATGCATGCTAAGATTTTTATCATATTACGACGAATTTGATGTGATGATCTTATGCTATTGATTCTAGTTTTAAATCGTCTTGACGAATAGATGATGTTTATGCCCTAGGAATGATTTTCTCTTGATGGATTCGAAATAGATTTTCTATATGAATTTATGACGTATATGTTGTAGACTTGAAGCCAAATAATGTAGAGACCATAAGGCTATTTATCTCTAGATTATATTATGTCAAAAGGGAAGAATCTCGGCACAAATGAGAGAAGAAAAAAACGAAATTTGCCCAGAAATCTCCCGTCACGGTCGTGATGCATTTGTCACGGGCCGTGACGGCGACAGCCGCGAGAATGGACGATTGGACGACGCCTAGAAGCCTCATCACGGCTGTAATGAAGGTGTCACGGGTCGTGATGGAGAGTGTCACGGTCGTGACTTTGTGATTATGGGTTGTGACGATGAAATATAACACCTACGATCGTAATGGCCATCCCGATCCAATTTCGGTCGAACCGTATGAATGAGTACGGTCGTAACGACCGCGACAATGTTGAACCATTGCTCGGTCACGACCGTGACCGAGTCTTCACGGGTCGTGATAGACCAGTCACGAGTCGTGATCGGGTCTTCGCGGGCCGTGACAAACGAAGAATCGTGTCGGAGACACCGGTCGGACTAGGACATGTTCGGTCACGGCCGTGACAAGTTTGTCACGGGCCGTGACCATGCTAAAGGAAACACCAGTCACGGTCGTGACAGATCTGTCACAGGCCGTGAAGAGCCATCATGGGCCGTGACTAAGCCATCACAGGCCGTGACCGTCGATAATGATTTATTGATCTATTATTTTAATCGTTGATGTTGTGAAATTCTTATGTGATGTTAAGGATTAATATGTGGACAAGATAAATGATCAATCATCCACACGAAAAATTAATGATGAGGTTGCCATGCATTGAATTATTGAGAGCGCAGTGTTAATGATGATGGGGGACTAGTAGATCAGCTGCTACCTAGTTCCTGTTGCCTGGCCTTCTCCCTGCCTTGCAACAAATGGATTTCTCGAGCATCCTTTTCGGTCGTGGCTTGTGCACCCCCACTGACCTATTGGTGAAGCCTCTAAAGACTCATGAGTCATTCATATTGCATTAGATGTTAAGGAATGATGTTGTATTTCATGTATGCCAAGTATAAAGAAAGTTAAATGATGAATACAATGAATATGATGAAATAACTCAATAATGATGATGATGTGGAGTAATGGACATTTGACCATGAGTCATGCTTACTCCTTATGTATACACTTAGAGTGATTGATGTTTGACTATATGTCATAGCTCACTCATGATACAAAAAAGTAATGATATGTTAATGAAAAGAAAGTTATGTTAAGAAAGTATGTATGTAGTGGTTTCATAACCCACTCCTGATTGAAGAAAGTTATGTTATGCTAATGATGATGAAAGTAAAGTTATGTAAGGAAAGATGATAAATTAAAGATGATGAAAGAAAATAAAGAAAGAAAGCAAGATATGAGCATGATGATATGTTAAGAAAGGGAAGATATATATGATGTTTTATGATGACCCTCATGTATGATTATTGATGATTAATTATGATGATATAATTTTAGTTTCATGTTTTTATTCTATCATTAAAAGTACTTTTCTATTGTGCCTTACATATCTGAGCCTTATAGCTCACGGTGGATTTTGTTTTCCCCCTGCTTTGGATCCTGCAGGTCAGTGATCTAAGTTGTCATGGTTACTGGTGGTGCATGCGATGACGGATGTTCGTGATGATGATGTTGTTTGCACATGAGTAGTGGTCCTATGCAAAGTTGTCTCTAGATTATTTCCTTTCCAAAAGATGTAATAGTTATTCTGAGACAAATTATGTTATGTAAGACTTCCGCAATTAATTTATGATATGATTTTTTTTTCAATTGTTATATGTATTCCGCATTTAGTTGATCAATCTTAATGTCAACCCAAAAGTCAAGATTAAATATGATGTGTGACGCACTCATGAGAACATTCTGCCATGTGATGTGGTGGTCTTTTGAGGGCATTACAAATAATAAAATAATAAGAGAAAATAACACTTGAATTTTTGCACCATAAAAAGTGCACCCATGGGACTAGAATTTGAACAATGAGTACATGTATTATGCAAAGTGCAAGTTGGATCGTTTAATTTATTTATCATAACAGAAACACATGTCCACTTCAAAAACTTCAAGGACGTTGACTATATATTGTAGAAGTAATATATGTAACAATATGACCCTACTCAATGCATGCACATCCTGTGTGACCGCTGGCCAATAATAATAATAATAATAATAATAATTTGCAGTACATGTCCCAGTCCATCAGTCTCACCTAAAATGAAGTAGAGTCAAGGTCGGGAGAGCAAAGCTTGACAAAGTTAATATTTGAATCTTAAACGTAGCTCTAACTCCAAATTTTGTTAGTCATGAAAGTAAAGTAATAGAATAATCATGGGGAGACAATTACGCATTTGAGGCAAAGTAGTAGACCTTATTTTATATGTGATGAGAGTCCTCACTTTTTGGGTCGTTGGTCAAAGAGAAAGAATCAGATAGCTAGGAAACGAAAATAAAGAGCGAGTGCAATAGCATCCATTTATCTTTTAGAATAAAAAATATTAGATTCAAGCTACTTCATTAATTAGGATCTGAGAAATGATTGTCAATTCCTAATTAAGTTGAGTGAGTCTTTTACTTAATTACATAAGGCATACAAACTCCAATTAGAATTAACAAGCTCCGATCGATGCAAATATGAGTAATATAGTTATTTCACAGTTCAAGTCTGGCTTATTTTTTAAGTCAGTATATTGTATATATAACCCGGCCTTTTGTACGTAGAAAACGTAGGTTTATTGCCTGCGTCTCGTGGTGCAATTTTCTTTTTGATAATTAACTCACACAAAAGATTTATTACCAAACAAAACTTTCATAAACGATTTGTTTATTTTTGTAACTGTATACTGTGCTTTGGAGGAAATCAGTTCTATTCTGACATTATAATATATACATACATATATATATATATATATATATATATATATATAATATCAAAATA
>LTAE01000102.1:0-43164 GCA_001647135.1 Pontederia paniculata | reverse complement strand
CCTTTCACAACCTTTACAATGATATCAAAATATTTATAGTTAATTACTTGCATTGATCCAAGAAAAAGGTAATGTACGTAAAGGATATATATATATATATATATATCTTTGAATTCACTTTAATGCCATACTACTTTTTTTCCTTCACACTACAGCTGTCATTTAAAAAAAAGGAATCACCTTTAATTTAAAATTTTATATTTTAAAAGTCATTTATCATAAAACAGTAAAAAAAATTGCATTGTATGTGAAATTGGTGGTGATTTTATGGTGTCTATTTAGTTTGCATGTCAGGAGCACGAGGATTCATACGTGTTTTGGATTATTATATAACAATTTTGCTTTGCCAAAAGAAGCGGTATCTATCAACGATAGGTAGAACATGAAGAAATCGTCTACTATTTTTTTTATTTCGAATTTTTTTCGTCTAGTTCAGTTATTTTGAAATTCCAACTTAGATGTCAATAACCAAGCTTATTTGGTACAAATTAGTTAATAAGATTCTTGAATTCGATTTTAAAAGTTATCAATTTAATTAGATGAATATTATTTTATTTTTTTATTTTAATTTCGAATTAGTTCTATAATAATATTAGTAATACGTGAACAATAGGAGCACCGAGCATGTGATTAAAAAAAACTTAGATGCCAACGGTTTCAAACTTGACACTGCCTCTTGGTTTGTTGGTTCGATTGAAACAAGTAATTTATTGGTCGCAGGGGGGGATATTATAATTGTTCAACATGGCCTACGTAATTTATGGATCAAGGATGACTACGTTGGTTGGTGTTCAACTATTCATTATCCTACTTATCACATAAAGTGGAGGTCAAAATTTGTTTGGTTACGGCCTAGTTTGGGATCAGAACCCCAGGGTAGCGTTTGGATAGATAACCGGAGATTAATTCTAGTTGTGTTTGGATGAACTAAAATGTAATGATTATAAATAGGTTCTAGGGGTGTTTGGATAAAAAATGAGAATAAAAAATATGTAATATATTTTTAAGAAAGATAAAACTTATTTCAATTTAAAAATTATAATAAGTAATATAAAATTAATATGTTGAAGTAATATTTTCATAAAAAATATTTTATAAAATATACCGATTAAAATATTAAAAATAATAGCGAGTTAAAAATAAGTTTTCTTATAAAATAAATTTCTTAAAACAAAAAAAAGCAAAAAAAAATGGTGAGTTAAAAAAAAATTCTTAAAATAAATTTAAGTAATATATTGTTATGTAAAATTAGTATATTATTAAGTAATAAATTTATAATTATATTATTAAATAAGTATAAACTAAGAATTATTACGTAAAGTTAAAACAGAAAAAAAAGCAAAAAAAAAAAGGTGAGTTAAAAAAAAATTTCTTAAAATAAATTTAAGTAATATATTGTTATGTAAAATTAGTATATTATTAAGTAATAAATTTATAATTATATTATTAAATAAGTATAAACTAAGAATTATTACGTAAAGTTAAAACAGAAAAAAAAGTAAAAGAAAAAAAAAATGGTGAGTTAAAAAAAAGTTTTCTTAAAATAAATTTAAGTAATATATTGTTATGTAAAATTAGTATATTATTAAGTAATAAATTTATAATTATATTATTAAATTAGTATTAATTAGAACTATTACGTAAAGTTAAAAGTTAAAACAGAAAAAAAAAGCAAAAGAAAAAAAAACGGTGAGAAAAAAGAAATTGCAACAGCAGCAAATGCTGCTGTTGCGTGAACCGAGCGGTTCCTGCAAAAAGCAGGAACCACAGATAGGAACCCGGCCCGGGTTCCTTTGTTGGGTTCGGCGCCAGGTTCCCCAAATTGTCACGTCGTTTTACAAGTTTTGGCGGTCAATGGCGCGTCACCATTGTCGAGGTCTGAGGAGGAGGACAGCAATGACTTCATCACAGCATGCCGCAAAAGCAGCACAGTTACAAGTCCATTTGGAGAGAGAAAGTATTGACTGAGATGTGAGAGAGAGAGAGAGAGAGATATAGAGAGAGATTTGCATCAAATAGAAGTTCCGTTCTGCTGCTGTCGTTAGGATTTAGGAAGCAAAGGTACAAGGAGATGGAAGCTGATGTCCAAGGTCCAGACTTTTTTATGAGGCGTCCCAATCTCTCTTTCTCTTGACATCATCCTGAAAATCTCCAAACCCTCCCAATAGCACTTTTAATAATTTGATCAATTTCCAAAAGTCATTAAATTAAATCATGTGAGTATTAAAAGAAATTTTAAAAGAAAAAAAATTAAAAAAACACTCAAAAAGAGAGTAATTTTCAAATTTGGTATCTCATCTTTCACAAGATCCCAAATTAGTACCCTAATTTCATTTTGTAACTAATTGGTACTCCAACTATATAGTTATTTCAGAATTGGTACCCCTTGTATATTATAATATATTTTTATTGATGTATCAACCACATCATATATTTTAATGAATAATTTATTAAGATTATAACCAAATCAGCTGAATATAAATTAATACCTTTGACTTAAAAGAATTGTAGATATAAAATAATAATAAATAGTAGTCAAAAGTAATTTTTGTATATAAATATTTTTTTTAAGTTAGAGTGATTTTTTTTTTGGCAATATGGCAACGATATCATTTTTTCACAACTAATTTATTTTTTGATAGCCACATCAACCATACGCAAAAAATAACTTTAACTTAAAAAAATATTTATATAAAACAATATTTTTGAAAATTATTTATTATTATTTTTTGTATCTATAATCCTTTATTATTATTTTGTATCTGTAATCCTTATTATTATTTTTTGTATCTGTAATCCTTTTAAGTTGGTATTAATTTATATTTCAATTGATATGGTTATGATTTTAATAAATTATTCATTAAAACACATGATATAGTTGCCACATCAACAAAAATATATTATAATATGCAAAAGGGACCAATTCTGAAATGATTATATAGTTGGAGTACCAATTAGTTACAAAATGAAATTAGGGTACCAACTTGAGATTTTATGCAAAGATGGGGTACTAAATTTGAAAATTACTCCTCAAAAAGATGTATTTTACGGTCTTCGAATAACATCATATTGTTCTTACTTAAATTATTCTTCAACTTTTTAAGTATTAGAAAAAAAATTAAAAATCCATTTGAAACTCTCGATATTTAAAATTATTAACATTAGACTTATTAAAATTAAAATTAAAATAAAATAATGCACCTCTTATTAAATTGATAACTCTAAACTTCAAGACTACTAAGAGCATGTTTGACTAAGCTTATAAATAGATTAAAATTACTTATAAGTAAATTTTAGAAAATCTACATATTTGGTAAATAAAAAAAATATACTTATAAGTTGTTAGGTAACTACTTATAAGTTAAAAAAAATAAATAGGGTCCCTCATGTTTATTTTTAAAGTTATTGGCTTATTAATTTTAACCAACTATATTACTCTTTTATTCATATTTTTAATATTATTATCATATAACTTTAAGAGTATATTAGTCAATATTTATTTTAACAAATACTACAACTACTTATTGATATTATCAGCACTTTTATCCAAACATGTAACTACTTATATTTTAAAATAAATATCAACACTTAAAATATTTTTTATCAGCTAAGCTAAACAGACTCTAAATTTAACGTGCATATTAAACTTGGTTAATACTTAAAAAAAATTGTTGGATTCTCACCGGCCAACTTTATATCACAGGATAGCAATACTATAAAATTTTAACTAATATAAATTTTATTAGGAGAATTTTTAAGACAAAAAGTTATAAAATTTTCAAAAGATTATGATTTACAATCTCTTAATAACATTATATTCTTAGAGTTTTTTAATATTAAAAAATTAATTTAAATTTCTCGATTTCTTGAACTACTAAAACTATTTTGAGATAAAGAGCAAAAAAAACTACATATAAAACTAAAACTACTAACTCTAATTTCCAAACCAAACTTGAGAATTTTTGTTGGAGTCTCACGAGCTAACCTACATTTCATGATACCCCTGCTGTCGGGCAAAGCCCCAAACTATACCGGTCAATAAGTAATTAGGCTTCAAATTACCGGCCATTCACATGACCAATTAACAGCACATCGTACATCAACAATATGAATTTGGGATTTCCTAATGATAGAAAATTTTCTATCTTCGGGACATATATGAACCCTATCTCAATTTTTGTTCATGTTTTCATTCAATTTAAAATTATTCTTGTCATAAATGTTATGCGCAAAAAATTACAAAATCAAGAATCAAGACATCTACCCACCGCGACGGCTTGGAAATTCGATTTAAAATATATTCCCATACCAATCAAATTAATCAATTATTATTTAACGTCGATATGACAAATTATCCGAATGAAAGAGGGCGAAATTATTGCCAATTTCTCTTTCCATAACCACTTCACTTTTTTAAGTGTTTGGGAGCAGAGAGGAACCCACATATAATGTGGGTACTCGGGGTGTATATATATATATATACTAATAATTAAAATTAATAAATAATATAAATATTAATAAAATAATACAAATATTTAATTAATTAAGTAGATAGATGATTTTAATTAATATTTTAAGATTCAAATTTTAAATCTTGATCTTTATTTTTTTTATAATTTTTTATTATATATTTTGATCTTTCTTAATTTTTATTTTTGGGTTCGTCCACGTTTAGGAGCTACCCCAACTAATTTGATTATATAGATGCGAGAATTAAATTTAGAGAAAAGGTAAAATATTCGAACTTAATATAATTCCTAACTAAGTATAGATATTATTTGAGCCAATCCGGTCGCTCGTTAATTTTCTTGATCATTTTGATATCCCAATTCTAACGTGGCTTTTGAGTTGTCATTTCTCATTTTGTAACGTTAACCTTTCTTATATTTTTTTTTATTATGTGCCGTCAAAAGCAAAGTTTGGTCATGGAGATAATGGTATTGAATTAGTTGGAACGTTAGGCAGTTATCAAGAAAAGAGAAAATTCATATTTTTTTTAATTATTCTTATTACAAAATGAAAATTTCTGATCTGATATATGAAAAAAAATATGAAAAATAAAGAGTATATAAATATCATCGCTGAAAAATGAATTTGAATTTTTTTTTATATTTTTAATCAACAAAAGAATAAACCTATATTTTTAATCTTAAAAGCTAATAAAAGACATGCATGTGGCCGAACATATCTAAAGCGATAGTTTTAACTTTCCTCGCAAAAGCAAATGATTTGATTCTCGAGAGATACATGAGAATCTTATTCTTAGCGTACCTTATTTTGAAATTTAATGTCGCATATACATATTACACTTTACAAATTACATTACGAGAGAACAAAATAAACACTCAATTTCATAAACATGCCAAGCATCCGAAGGAACCACAATGAGTTTTATTAATTTTGTAAAGATTAGGATCAAAATGACACAAAAGGATAAAACATTGTTTATGGGCTGTTCTCGAAGGCCCGCAGCCCGTTATATAAGTTTATACCTAATTAAGTTTGACAAGCAAAATATATTCGTTTAAGACTTTAAGGGAGTGTTTGGTATGAGGTAATCCAGATAGATTATCGACTATTTAATTTAAAATTCTCAGGACCCATTATATTATCACGTTTGACTGCAACAGATTATCGGTGATTTTTACTTCTCTGTTAATCTAAATTATCACATCACTAATAATGAAGATAACACTCATGAGAGATGTCTTTTCAGATTACCAACAAGATGATATGCCTTTTGACAAAATTATCTCTTCAATCGAACTTTAAAAATATTTATATTTTATTACAAAATAATAGTGTTCAACATAATCTTCTAATTTTTTTAATTATTTTACAAATGGTTATAATATAAACTCATATTTTGATATAACTCACTTTTTTTTATTTATATTTATTTTAATTCAATAATTTTAGAGGGTATTTTAGTAATTTTTTATTTTATAATTTAGATTATAATTTATGTTTTTACTACTTACCAAACGTTATATATAATATTACCGATAATTTATAAAGTGGTAATCTATTTTAGTGGTGATCTAAATTATCGATTAATAAAAATAGGGAATGCGCCAAACGGCCCTAAGTAGTCACTGTTTCTCATCATTTACTTTTCTGGCTAATTTTTTGTATATTTTGTAAAACTAATGGGCCAAAATATATGGATCTTCAATTAAATTAACAAATTAATTGAATGAAGATCGAAATTATAAATACAAAAAAAATGAAAGTATTATGCACCATTTATTAACACCATATCAAACATAATTTTAACCATGAAATTATAAATCTAGTAATATGTTAATAAAATTATTCATATAAAAAACTATATTATTCATAAATATATGATTCGTTTATGAATAATTTAATATTATATTATAATCGTAGATAACAATACGATGCTTATAAATACGCATAACATGATGATAATAAAAAGATGTATATCATATTCATTAATTAATATTAACATAACTCAATTCCAATTATCATTATAATATAAATGATGAAACATAACCCATTAGATATATAATGACGATAGCAACCATTATCAAAATCGTGGAGCAAAATACACGGCTATGAACATTATATAGTTATACCTTTCATTTTCATTTGAAAAAAAAAAACAAATTATTAAGTCATTTTATATTTATAGATTCGCAAGGGTGAAGTCACCAGCCTTTCTCTACTTTGCATGTATAGATAAAATTGCCAAGATCGAGATCTTACATGAGATCATCGGAAAGTCATAAGATAAAAAATCGTAAGATCGGATCTATAATCATAAGATCTTATAAATTAACAAAATTTTATTATTACTTATTATGATAAAAAAATATAAAAATATATATTTTTTAAAATAATTAAAATATTTATTAGAAATCGATCAAATAAAATCTTAATATCATAAGACATAAATTAAGATTCTCTCTATAAAATCTTCACAATTTCTAAATCGATTAAAGCTCTCCAGATCTACATTTTAAAATCTAAATCGATATTTTGATGATCATCTGTGTAGACACCCAAGTGATATATATGTGTAGTAATGAAGTTTCTTATTTACTTTGTTGCCGTGGTGGCTTCTGCACGTGAATTTTACAATTTCATCAGGATTAGTAATCTGCCATTGCACTTATATTCACTTCATTTTTTGTTCATGGCTTTATCATCACATATTCTGGATATTATTAAATATATTACTGTTTTCGTATATACTTTTATTTCCTGACATAATTATATAACTTATAAAAACATATTTTTTTGTGCTTCATAAGTATGTCTTAAATATTATTTTAGTAGGTTCTCTTTGTTCATGTGCAGTGGCGGCGTCAGAAAATATTATCAGTGAGTTCACTAATTAATATAAAATTAAGATTTAACTTATTATTATGATTATAAACTTTTAACTCATTTCTCTTTACAACATAAATACTAAGATAAATTGGAACATGAAGTATATTCTTGAAGTTCTAATTATTATTATTATTATTATTATTATTATTATTATTATTATTATTATTATTATTATTATCAAATAAATATAAATTATCTTAATATAATAATTTTCATATAATTTTAATAAGCAATAAACATAACCAAGAATTTAGTACCTCATGAGAATGTGTCCATGAATTTCAAGAAGAGAAAAAAAAACCTAACTAATTATATCTATGATAAAATGTTATGATAAAAATAAATAAGTTAAAATAATGAAAAAATAATTAGAAAATCAGAAATGTACCTAAAGAACCAAGAAACTTAAAGGACGGATGATTAAAGAAACTAAAAAATCAACAAATAAATTATTTTTTTCTTTTAAAATATTACTATTAATAATAATAGATTTTTTTTTGGAATATTTGATCACGATGAATTATGATAAAGAAAAGAAAAAACACAATTGCCAATATTTATGATAGAAATTTTATGATAAAAATACATAAGTTAGATACACAAAAAATATATAAAAGATAATAAATGTGCTTGAGTCAAAATTCTCAAATTATGAATTAATAATATAAACATATTTTTGAGGGGAGGAATGAAATTGAAGTTTGATTATTAGAGAGAGATAAGAAACTAATGATTGGATTATCTATTATCTTAAGGAGAGTTGATTAAATATTAATTAAACTTTTGAGTGATCTTCTATTTATTTGAGTTAATTTTTTTTAAAGGAGCATTAAGTTAAATACACGAAAAATATATAAAAAATTATAAATGTGTTTGAGTAAAAATTCTAAAATTATGAATTAATAAAATAAAAATAATTTTGAGGGGACCAGTGAAATTGAAGTTTAATTATTAGAAAGAGTTAAGGAAGTTGTGCTTCTGTTGATTTGAGTGAAAAAAAAAATTAAATGGAGCATGTGATGGAGTTCGAGCTCCGGTAAGTGGTTTGTACAGGGGCAACGTCGACCATCACGTATAAAACATACTTATTGGCTCCGCCCCTGTTCATGTGTATAATTGAGGATTTGGCATTTGTTTTCTTCTTTTTATTTTTTCATTTAAGAAAATCACAGTAGAGATATTGAAAAATAAAGTCTTAATAAAATACTTTTAAATGTATTTTACAATATTTAAATAGAAGCTAATCGGTTAAATTACTTTATTGAATCGATTATCATATTTACCCGTGAATCGCGATAATTTCACCTTTCAAATTGTGTTATTTATACCGAGAAATATATATTTTGTGCTATTATTACACCATATTTTAATAAATAAAATCTCATTTTAATCAAAGTTGAATTACTTTGAACTTTATGCATTATTTTATTTCAAATTTATTTACAATGATTTTGACTTTTTTTATCTAGTAGCTTGTTGTGTTCCTTTTCTTTTCTTATAGGTATTTTTTTTCAATTTTTTAAGTTTTTACAAATTTTGAGACTCATTTTATCTCTTCACATATCTATTTTCATGTTCATTAATGAAACATTTAATCACATTCATTTTTCTTTACCCGTCCGTTTTTTTTTTTTTTGGTTATTGTTATTTGTTTTATTTCGAAGACCAACAATCTCATTTACTTAGAAAAGTCGGTCTTGAATAAAATTTAATTAACATACATTTATGGACGTGAACAATTAGAAATCAAATAGAGTAAATTCATGAATCAAATAGTAGTTATAATTGATGGTGAATCGATTAAAAAGATTTTGATTCCACCAGTGTAAGTATATAACTATATATGTTAAGGTTTTGAATCGAAAACCTATCATTTTACCCTATCAAGTAAAGTCATCAGAAAAAAAGAGACTCTACCTAAACACTTTCCTTCAATCAATCCCATGATTTAAACTCGTCCCAAGATATAAACATGCGAGTGCATAATCCCATGATTTAGTTTTCATTAATATGCTTTGTTCGAATGATTGAGAGTATTGTTACTGATCATATTGATATTGCATAAGATGCTTGCAACACTATTTTGACCATCTTACTTATGTTCTTTGAAAAAATAAAATAATTTCTTGATCGTTTATAATATAAAAAATGATTATTTCAAATTAAGTTGGCGTGATTTTACCAAATGTCCCACTTTAAACTTATCATATAAGTTGACTGCATATGATAAAAAAAGGGAAAATTGCACTAGGACATTCATATTTGTTGCACATTTGCCTATTTTTTTTATTTTATTAATGTAAACATTAAAGACTTTTATATTCGTCGTAAATATAACGATATGATCACTTGTCACTAAGAAGGAGCAAATTAATGTAATAAAATTTTGAATCGATTATCTAAAATAAAAATACAAAAGTTAAAATTAATTTATCGCAAAGCTCAAATCTAAAAGTCATTTATAGAATAAACATAATATTAATAATATAAGTGAAAATACAAGATAATAAATAAAACAAGTAAGAGAGAAATATAAAATTAAGATAGTAAAATTATTGATGACAATAAGCCTCAACTTGACTTATATCCCCACTCCGATTTTTATCGTCAGAAATCTACTAGCTTTCCTTCGTAAGACAAGAAATACTCGACTACTCAAACTCATCGCTTCTCTATTTCAAAAGGTAAATGAAATCTGTTTTCCAACGAAACTCATAATTTCACATTTTTTTCACTCAAAAGGTTATGTGAGAACTTCTCTTACAATGGAGTTAAATATCTCACAATGATATAATCAATATGCTCACTTTCGATCTCTCTTTTATAATTTCATAATCAAGAATATGAAAAAAAAGAGAAGATTTAATAATTTAGTCTCAAAAGCTTCAATATTTAATTTCCCTTTGATGCTTGTATTTTTTTGAAGCATTCACTTTATTCTACATCTTTGAGACTTTTTTCATAGTATTTTTTTTCTTCGATTTAAGTGTTACACCTTTCCTAATAGATTTGACTCAAAATATATAGTTTTTATAGCTTTTTTCTCTCATCCACTAGTTGATCATTTTCGTCAGCGGTCGATCGATATTGTGTAGACCGGTCAATCGTTTTGTCCATTGGTCGATCATTCCCACTATAATTTGCCATTGATATGGAGCGATCGACCATTTTGATGGACCAATTGATCGTTTTATTATCATTTTTATTGGAGTATCATATCAGTCAACCGATTCAACATACGAGTTGAATGTTTCTTTCGAATGAGCTTGACACATGCATTATTTTGATCATAACTCTATACACCGATATTTAATTGATGTGATTCTTGATTCTTTGAATGGATAACAAAAAATGTCTACAACTTTTGTATTCATAAGTCGATCTAAATCAAATTGGAAAAATGTCAATTATTGATGTAAAATTTAGTGTATATAATTTTACTTTAAATTTCAAAGACTTTTAATTTTTGTATAAATATCGAAATGAGACGACTATCGGATATGTAAAAAGCTTATAGAATTAACTTCAATTAATATATTCATATCTCAAACATAGACAATATTAAGTTAAGCTTTGATGAATATAATTTAATTTTAAAACTTTCATACACTTGTCTTATTCTAATATATCATATATCTTTTTCAATAATTTTATAAGCTTTTCATTATAAAAAAAATAGAAATATCAACTCATAAAGTCATTTTTTCAAAACTAACCTTCATTATTATTTCATTAAAAATAGCTAATATTGAATTATAAATTGTCACATTGATAAATGGTGTTGTACTGACCTGCAGTGGTCATCAATGGTCGCGTCCGTCGGCGAACAGTCGCGCCTGCAGGGGAGCCAGAACCGCCAAACCGTCGACGCGAACAACCGCCAGTGAGGGACGGACGAGTACGAGCATGACGGTTATATAAAGGATTGGGCGCATCCCAGAAATTCCCATCGGTAATCCAAACTTTTCTTCTCCCCCCTGACTGGTATCAGAGCTCCGGCATTCCTAGAACTCCCTTTTTTCGGTGCATGCGACGGCTTGCTCTGCTTTCGCCCTCTCAAATTTCTCCCTTCGCTTCCTTCTCACGTTCTGGTGTCGTTCAGATCATCCGCAACGCCCGAACATGCCAGAATCGCCCAATTGACTTCTCCCGTGAAAACACGAAGCCATTGGTGGGGAAGCCAAACACCACACGTTCAGAACAAATTAACGACGCTTTTCTCACCGGGCATCATCAGCGACACTCGAAGAACCTTCATCATGACCTTATAAAGAGTTGTGATGCTACCTTTCTTGAGAATGAAAAGGAGCAAGTCCGGGAAAATGAAGAACCCTCACGATTCTAAATGTTGGTGGAGACAATTCCAGAGATACATTGAATTATTCAACATTGGAAGTTGATGATTTATAGAATGATATATACCTTTGAAAAAGTGGAGGAATCCATTATTTTCATGAGTATAACATGCACCAAACGTCTACGGTTAACATCCGCACATTTGGATGATTATGTACTATACTAGTGTGAGGCGTCGTGTTACTCTGTTGATGTTGAGATAGATGATTGTACAGATCATGTTACGTATAAAGAAGCAAGGACTTCTAGTGAATCAGACTCATGAGCGATCGCCATGAAAGAATGGACTCGATTCATAACAACGGAGTATTCACATTGTGTGATTTGCCGAAAGATAGACAATTAGTCGGATGCAAATGGATATTAAAGAGGAAGTACCATGCTAATGGTTCTCTTGATAGACACAAAGAGAGATTGGTGGCCAAGAGTTATACTCAGCAAGCCGGAATAGATTTTCAGGAAACTTATTTGTCGGTAGCTAGTTTGCGTCCGTTCGAACGATCTTAGCGATAATGGTATATATGGATTTGGAATTGTAACAAATGGATGTCAAGACATCGTTCTTAAATGAAGAACTGTCAGAAGACGTATATATGCGACAACCTAAATGATTTCAGGTGAAAGGCCAGGAGAATAAGATTTATAAACTCCAAAAATCGTTGTATGACTTAAAGTAATAGTCTAGGCAATGGTACTTAAAGTTCCATGAGACAATGATCCAATTTGGTTTCAAGACAAACAAATTGGATCATTGCGTCTACACCAAAAGGAGTGAGAGGAGTTTTGTGATATTGCATTGTACGTTGATGACATACTGCTTACCGAAAATGATATAAAAATGCTCAATAAGATTAAGAAGAGATTGAGCAAGCAATTTGAAATGACAGACATGCGTGAGATCTCTTATGTACCAGACATTCAAATTAGTCATGACAGAAACTCAAGGAACTTGAGTTTAAGTCATGAAAACTACATCAACAAGGTACTGTGGAGGTTCCGGATGCAGAATAGTAGTCCCGCATCGACACCGCTGGTGACTGAAAAAAGACTGAGTAAAAGTCAGTGTCCTAACGCAGGGCAAGAACTAGTGGGTGAACCTTACATAGAAGCAGTTGGAAGCCTAATTATACAATATTTTGTACGAGATCCGATTTGGCTTATGAGGTAAGTTTGGTTAGTAGATTTAAGAGTAATCCCGGGAAGACTCAGTGAGAGATTATTAAGAGGATACTACAATATCTGAAGGGTACGGTACAAATAAGATTGATATACCAGACTGATACGCTCGAGGTTATAGGGTATTCGGATGCTGACGATAATATAGACGATCATAAATCCACATCAGGTCATTTGTTCCTTCTGGGTGGAGCAGTCGTTTCTTGGGATAGTAAGAAACAAGGATATGTGGCTAGACACAGACATGAGACTGAGTATGTTGCTTGTAGTACAACAACCACCCATGGAGTTTGGCTCCGACGTTTCCTTTTGGAACTAGGGCTCAATTTGGTCGACCTTTACCAATGTATTGTGATAATCAAGCCGCGATCAACTTGATACACAATGGAGTCAATAGTTCAAAATAAAAACACATCGAGATTGAATATCACTTTATTCAGGATATAGTGGTCAAGAAGGAAATAACAATGACATATATGTTTACGAGCGACGTGTTAACTAATTATAGCACAAAGGGAATTGTACTCGGTACATTTATCAAGCATGTGAGCTCGATGAGACTCAGAAATATTTGAGTGAGTATGAAGTATTCACGGATAATGAAACTTCGAGATATGATCTTTAGTTAGGCTACTAATGGATATTGGGCGTGCTAACACAGTGACCATTTTGATCAAGTGAGAGATTGTTGTAGTGACCTGCAGTGGTCAGTGGTCACCGACGGTTGCGTTTGTCATCGAATAGTCGTGCCTGCAGGGGCGCCGGAACCGCCAAACCATTGACGCGAACATCCGCTAGTGAGGGACGGACGGGTGCAGACATTGGCGGCTATATAAAGATTGGGCGCATCCCGGGAGTCCCCATCGGTAATCCAAAATTTTTTACTCCCCCTTAAATTGGATGCTATATTTTAAGTATAACACATATTTTTTAATCAATTTACTTATATATTCATGACCTTTTTTGAGAAAAATTAAAAGGTTCCGACATGATATCTACTTATTCATGTCATACTTTTTCATTCAACATTTAGTGACTTTTTCAAGAAAAAAAAAATATCATGGAGGTTAAATCTTCAACCAATGTGAAAGTTAATGATTTTCTAAGACAACACAAGAGTTTAATGTAGAAATGTAACAAATGTGATTTTTTCGTTTACTTTTATAAACTTTATCCTAGGTAAAATTAGTGTACATAGCTCAGGAATCTGTGTCTACATGGAGTTGTTGGTGTCTTGCTAATTTGTTTCCACCAAAGAATATCGTCGAAGGAGGCGGAATCAGGCTCTTGGAACTGAATTTAGTCAATGGTTATTTTCTTTTACATCTCTCGAATTATCATGAATTGTTTTATCTAATCCTAACTTATTAAGTTTTTACTTTACACCTTTCGTCTTTCATTGTTATGACAATTTATTTTATGTCCTTAACCGTTTAAGATTTTCCGTTTTTTTTATGATTTTTTTTCTCTCTCTCTCTAAGTTCATGTCTTCCGTGAGGGACGTTGTGCGGACCTCTCTCTCAGCTTGCGCAGAGATGGCGAGTTGCTCTACACGAACTCATGCATAAATGGCGAGATCGCTATCTGCGTTAGCTTTGCTCGCATGAGCTCACGCAGAGACAATGAGCTCGCTGCCCGCGTGACTGCTTGCAAGGGCGAAGGCATGATTTTCTATGCCTCCAAGTGCATGCACTGAAATTCTACGACTACAATATTCTAGTATTGTCTTATTGCGATTGAGATAGTTGCTTAATTATACGTTGTCACACCAGTCTTTCATTCAGTAATCAAAAGATCCTTCATAATATGATAATTATTTGAATTTATAAAAGTTATATGTCCTCTTTTTATGCATGCATGATGTTTTTTTTTTCTGTTCTCTAACTATACATTTTTCGCACTTCTCTACTTTAGTTTGGTTCTTTTAATTATTGAAGTTCTAGAAAGTTGCATAACTGTTATTTATGATTTTTTTATATATTTTCTGAACATATTAAGCATCATTTCTAACACTATCGTATATATACTTTATAAGATAATCAAATAGTCTTGTTTCTTAATATTTTATACTCAAGACATTAATTTCTATTGGAAGATTTTAAAATTAATTTTATTTCACAAGTTAAATTAAATATATATTTTCTTGGGAATTTTTTTTGCACGAAATAACATTTACAAATTTTAGTTTTGTTTAGTGGGAACACTTCTTTTTCATTGTAGAGTAGACAATTAAATTGTCATTGTGTCTACTATGTAAGCTAAAAGATGCTTTTATAATTAGCGTGTAGTTTTACCTTCATTTTTTCTTTATATTAATAATTATTATTGAATTGTGAACTCAATGACAAGATGTTCTCACTACTGATTGCATTGCAACATGAGCTTGCACAAGTCGACGAGCTCATTGGGAGAGAAAGAGAGAAATTTCATAAAAGCTAAACGATAAAAATAGAGAAAATAAAGATTCACAAGAGTATTGATGCAAAGTAGAATTCTATTAATTCAGAGTTAGATGTAAAAGTACATGATAGGTAGTTTGAGAAGTATAAAAAAGATAACTCTTAATCTAAAGAAGCCAAAAGACAACCATCGATTAAGGCAAATTAAAGGGCATTAAAAAAGAACACCTATGTAGAATTGTAGGGCATCCGAAGATAAAAAGTAAGAAAGATATAGGCTTGGTTAGGTTGTACTCCACCATGATTTGCCCACGTCACGGTGCTCCAAAACGTTGTTTCCCACAAAGTTAACTTATCGAATTAATTAAATATGTAAAGCAACAACTTAACTTTTGATTAACTGCTTGGAACTTTCGAAGCGTCCATGTGAGACTGAGATAGCGTGCAATGCATCATTAAAAAGCCAGATAAGGAGGAAAACAAGAGATAGAAAAACTCGAGAAACTTGAAAATGTTATCCCACTCAAGAAGTTTAAAAAGTGCCGATTAATTTTAGTTTTAACTTTTTATATAAAAAATAGTTTAGCTTAAACTAGAGATTTAGGATTTATTTGATTTAACTAATTAAAAATATCTGATAAATATCAATATTCATATGCTTAAACTTATTTTAAAATATAAGTACTTATATGTTGTTTGAATAAAAGTGTTGATAATAATACTAAGTAATTGTAATATTTGTTAAAAACAAATATTAACTAAAATACCTCATATAATAAAATATCAGTCAATGAGTAATATAAATGATTAAAAATTAAGTCAATAACTTAAAAAATAAACAGGGAGATCATGCTTATTTTTCAACTTATAAATTATTACTCTAATAATTTATAAGTATATTTTTTTTATTTATTAAATGTGAGAAAAAATTAACTTTGAACTTAGCCAAACACACCCTTAAATAAAATTTAATGATGTTCGAGACGTTGATTTTGCACTAATAAATTTGTATTTTTCTTATCACTATATGAATTCTTCACATTCTTTATTAATATACAATAATAATTCTATTTAATTTAATGTTTTATTTTTACATGACAATTTTGATTTGATTATATGGTTATAATATTTGTTATGTTTGAACTAAACTTATATATTGATATAAATATTATTGTTGAGGATAACTCACACATACATGAAGATATTAAATTCACGATATCTATCTTTAACTTAATTATTTCTTTTTTGAGCGACGGTAAAAATAATAATAGACAATATAATCTTAATGTGAATTATGATTATTCATATATATACTAATTTTAACCCTAAAGGCAATGCAGATACTTTCTTTAATTGAGAATGTGAATAGACATGTTGAAAAATGGTACAAATATTGCAAAAATATTAGATTTCAAATTTAAAGTATAAGAGACTCCGTCGCCCACACCCTCGCCGAGATTCTCCTCAAGTTCATTATTCATGCAGTTAAACCTACATACAAGAATATCGATAACAAAATTTGATTGACACATTTAATTAGTGAAGTATATTTTGAATTGAAGAATCGAAAATTTTTAATCTCAAGTTCGAGCCTCGGAGTCATTAATTTAATTAAAAATATTATTTTTGTTTTTTTATCTTAACTTCAAATTAGTTAAATATTAGCAATTTTGAACATCGAGAATATCGAGCTGCTATAAAAAAAAGAATATCAATTATTATGATGTTTGATTGGTAAAGGGTAGGGGTGAACACGAGCTGAGCCGAACTAGGCCAACACTTAAATAGGTCAGGCCTATTTAAAATATTTAATAAACGAGCTAGACCAATGGCCTATAATAAGTTTACAAATTAAGTTTGACCTAATTTATTTATTAAATTCAAAAAGTCTGACCTAGCTTAATAGCTTATTAAGCCATATTTATTAATTAATAAATATATACTAAAATATATTTATAATATAAAAAAAAATATTGTGCACTTTACTATTGTACATATCTAGCACACAATAATTAACAATAATTTCGAATAAAAGTGACTTATTGTACCTCTTTCGACATTATATATAATTTTTTGAATCAAAATTATTAATAATTTGAGCTCATATGCTAAACACTTTTAAGTTTTATAATATATATTAATTATATAAGTTGACCTTATAAGCTAACAAGCTAGACCTAATATAGACGAGTTAAGTCTGTTTAATTAAAAATGTCAAATCTTAATTCGAGTATAACTTATTTATCTAAAAATGTGAATCGAGTAAGACTTAAAATAGATCAAGCTCGAACGATCTGACTTATTGCGTAAATTATATTTTTTTATTTCTCTTTGCATAATTTTAGTGCAATTCTTTTTAACTTTGACCCGCCAGGGAAGAGTCTTAATTGGCATCGTGTAGACGACAGGGCAGGGCGAGCGCAATGCGCGGCGCTCCCCGCGACATGTCAGGTGCTGGGACGTGTCCACAACTCCATCATTTTCATTATGCAGCTTTTAAATATTTTATTAACCATAATTATGATAATATAATATGATTAAAATTAAAGTTTTTTGTAACCAAATTCGGTGTAATATATTTTTATTAATTTAAATGTTTTGTCATTGTTATGATGGAAATTTTATTCATGGTTTAGATTACATTAAATAATATAATAAATGTTTAATGTAATTAAATCATATTACTTATAATTAGGTCAATATATTTTTTTAATATGATAAAAGAAAAGGATCACAACTTGTATAATTAATACTAAAAAAATAAGCACAAAGCAACGTAGCGAAACAAGCATCAAATAGGAAGAAGTTAATAAAGTAATAAAAATATTTTGATTGATTAAATAAATCAATTCACTATTCAATAAAAATATTGTAATATTCCTTTTATTTGTGATCGGTTTGTTTTAATTTTGATCAATTATGATTTTGATCGATTTTATCCGATTGATTGGCCCAATCCGAAATAAAGATATCACAAATTTTAGTGCATAGTTAATCGATCTATCATATCGGCCGGTCCGATCCGACAATGATTTCAAATCTACTGCATTGCAGCATTGGTACAGTATATATATGATCAATTTGATGTCCCGTATGGAATTAATTAACACGACAAGGATAACAAAGATACGTACTGTAGAGTACATAGTCGTCGTCCCTTGTTAAAAAAATCTTGTGTTTAGGGTTGAGCGTGGCGGGAGAACAACGTGGAGACAAACAAGTAAAGGAGACATCAGAAGAGTTAAAGCATAGTTGCGGGGAGGGTGGCATCTTTTTTTTTTTTCGTTAGTATTATTTTGTTATTTATAATGTGGGGGGCGTTTGATAGTTTCCAATTTCCAATGGGTACATGCATAGTTAGATAGGTGGCAATTTAAGTTAGATATTGTACCAAAACCAAACCCCCTATTAAAATGGTACTTGTAAAATTGTACGAGTAGATGTGGATTTTGGATCTCATGTAACACGTGATGCTTAGTAGTCTTGTGTATGTACATATGTATGTGGTGGCCAATGCTCTCCCCGTACCGTATCTCTGTGTGTTTGATTCTTTTCGCCAAAGTGAGAGAGAGAGAGAGAGAGAGAGAGAGAGAGAGAGAGGTCTAAACTAGTTTCACTAATAGGCCCCTGTGGATGTGTAAAAAATAGTTGCATGTAACGTGTTGGTAGTTGAGCTTAGGATGAAGCTTGAGAACTTTTGTAAAATTGCATTCTAGTTACTTGATTTAATTAGTTACTTCAAATTCACGATTTGGAATTATTTAGGTATATAGATTTCTAAAAAATTGACAAGAAAAATTGGTATGAAAATTATTATTAGAAGTAAAAATGTCTTTCATCACTACAAAATAAAAGAAACTGTTCTTTTAAAAAAGAGTAAACTATAAAAAAAATCTCAAACTATTATTTTTGTTAAAGATTTAGTCGAAAAGTCTATCTAAGAATTGCCAATTTTTTAATGCTACAATTATAGCTTCTTACATAATTTATGAAAATAAGAATTGATAAATATTGGCTCGACAACTGTCATGCGCACAATTGATTAATTTTAAATAACGTACCATTCAAAATTAATACTAATATCTAATATTTCAAAATTTTAAAATTAACAGTATGTCATCCACTTCACAAATGTTGAATGAATATTTAATATTTTTTTCATATATAATTATATGACAGGTTAACTATGCTATCAATAAAAAAAATTGTGTTATTTTAAAAGAAAAAAATAATGCTAGATACATACAAATTTAAGAAAATAAACACTAAATTTTAAAAAATATAGTACAATTTAAGAAACTTTTGCATTATTATTATTATTATTATTATTATTATTATTATTATTATTATTATTATTATTATAAAGAAAAGGAATCATTTCAGCATTAAAGTATGAAAGGAGGGGGATCGGAGATGGGGATGCAGGAACAAGTCAAAGAAACAGCTAAGAGTCCATCGAAGGTTCAAATGGTAGATATGTAACTTTGTCATATTCTTCCTGACAGATGAGCTTGCAAAAACATGTCTACTGCTACTGGCCCAAGTATCCAACACCTACCTACTTTTTTTATGTATTCCTTCTCCTCAATCCACATTTCCCAATTAAGCAGCTCTGAATCCACAATGCATCCACCTCCTAAATCTTTCTCTCTCTCTCTTGTAATAAGCATGCTTGCAGGCAGAATATTTGCATACAAATTAAAACGTCAATACCAGCAGATGATGTTTCTGAGTTTGCCTCGTAGTATTCGGAGTTACAAGCATCCGACTAATTTGTGTCATTCTGAATCTAACATCTAACTTTGAGTGAGAATTTAACAAAAAAATTACGGGACCTTCTTTAAACGAGAAAAAACTCTTTACCACTCCATCCAGAACTACAACCATCATCCTTTTTTTTCTTGAATTTTCCAACTCATTGAAAGGATCAAAATGCATGCAGTTTCAAATCTTCTTGCTGTTTGCTGCCTTCCTTTTTCATTCTAAAATATATTCTACCGAACTCCAATTCTAGACTTCCTTAATTTAAGATGAGCTGATTATCTTTTTTATTTCAATCTCCATTGTGAAGTGAAGCTAATTACAGCTCCACTCCAACTCCATCTATTCCTTCCTTTTCTCGTTCTCTGTATTGGTTGGGTTCCTTTTTCGTTCTCCGTCTTTGTTGGGTGTGTCGCCTTCAACAACCATTATAAGGATCAACACATTATTCTCTCCATCCCCATTGTATGGCATTGAATTATAACAATACAGACTAGAACCACACAGGTAACTTTGGGATGATGCATCATACCAATTGGCGTGCTAATCTACACCTCATGATTCTGCTTCCCTTAAAAGCTACATCTCCAGGAGACCTTTCTGCAGGTCACAACACAATATTAACAACAACAAAAGAAAAAAAAAAGTTGCATCCTGACGTCCATCATCGACAGCATGCAGCAGCAGGAGGCATGACTGGTGGCTAATCAGGTGTAGCCAAGAACAGGCAGCAGAACAGAACAGCATGCTACTTTACTGACAGTCTTCCTGAACCCACCCCTCCTTTGTACCATTTTGCTTGCTGCCTCAGACACAACAACAGATCATTCAACTTCGAAAGCAACAGATTCATTGTTAAAAAAACAATTTGAGAAAGTGGAAAAGTTTACTACCAAACATGGCCATGGTAGTAGTAATGTACTAAGACATCAACTCCTCCTGTACAGAGTTTGTGTCTGCAGCCTCCAAGAACAACAAAGTAATGAATACAGAAACCCCTCTCCCTCCCCCACCATGTCCACAGGCTTTCCAAGCTGTCGAACACACTCCTCCCTGTTTTGCACAACCTTTTCAGCATTGGTTTAAGATCTGCTGCTCCTCGTCGTCCACAAGCCCTCTTTGTTGCTCGCTTTTGAACGATAGCAACAGTATTCCAATGACCATATTATAACTGTATCATCATGTATCTTATGTATGTATCCTTTCCCTTTGTTCTCTAGCTTTTCGTCCTTAATGTACAGGCCGAAATGGCTGCACAAAATGGTGTGACACAGACAGACGAGACGACTACATAGAGCTAATGGGCGTCCTCTTCCTACGAGCAGGACTTGATCAACCCCAAATTGTACAAGTTTCTCCTAACAAAGCTCCCGAGGGAGGAGAGACCGATGCCGACGCCACTCGGCACCTCGTCCCGGTCGTCGGACGCCTTACGGCAGAACTGCGGCCGCTGCTCCTCCTTCACCACGAGACAGTCGAATCTGATGCGACTGCGTATTGCGTCGATGGCCGCGAGGTCTGCCGGCTGCCCGGCGGCGTCGGTCACGTAGAAGACGTTGGACACGATGTCCCCCTTGGTCGATATCTCCGCTCTCCTCACCAGGAGGCCGTTCTCCCGGAAGGTCCTGGTGACCTCCGAGAGGAGACCCGGCCGGTCCTCCACGCACAGTTCCAATCTTAGACCCTGTTACAGTGCACGGCAACGACGATTCAAAGATATAATACACAAATAAGAGCTAACGTAATATTACAGAAGGATTAGATTGTTACCTCTGATGACCCCCTCTCAACGGCGGCCTGTAAACACTGGATCACTCTGTGCCTCTCTGCTTCTGAGCTGATTGGAGTGCCATCTTTGTGCCGTACGTAGAACTCCTGACGAGCCACATCGTCGTCGGTGTCGATGGTGCCGTGGAACACGACGTACTCCATGTCCGTCAGAGTGCACACGATGTCGAACAGTAGCTTCGGCCGGTCGCGGCACTGAACGTTGACGATGGAGTAACCCCGCTCGAGCCAGTCTTGGACAGAGACAGAGGGGGGAGAGGGCGCGGGGGAGCCTAAGGCGGATGTGCCCTCGTAGTCCCGGTCGGCGAGCATCATCTGGTGGAGTCGGCGGTCGGAGTGCGCGACGGCCTTGCAGGACACGGCGGTGCGGGCGCCGCGGACGTCGTGGTCACCCTTGAGGACGTGACGGAGGCGGGACTCGACGCGGCGGACGCGCTGCTCGTCGGCGGCGATGGGCGAACCGGAGGGCGCGTCACGAACAAAAACGAGGCAAGCTATGCGGCCGGCGTGCGTCCACACTTTGGCGTCCACCACCGCGCACTGGAGGTCGGCAAGGACAGCGAACACCTCCGACAGCAGGCCCGGGCGGTCCGTGCCTGTGAGCTCCAGAACCGTGAGGCCGTCGAGGTCTTCTTCACCGGCATTGCTGGATTCATCAGCATTGTGATCCCCGTAGTCCAAGGACTGCTCGAGGTACGAGATGACACTGTCGTCGGTGAGCTTGTGGCCAAACTGGTCGGTAACATGGAATACGTCCATGAACCAGCGGCCGTCGGACGAAATGTAGGCCTTCTTGATGGAGAGGTTGAGGTCCGTGAGCACCTGCACCGCCTCCAGGAGGATCCCCTCCTTCCTCGCGCTATCCACCTGCGACATTTCCACGAGTACAAAGATTTCAGAGCTCTGTTCGAGCTGCCAAAACTTCCACATTTTGGCATCTGAGAACAAGAATGTTTTGCTTACCGTGACGAGCGTAGCAGTGGGGCAAACAGCATTGTCGATGACAACCCTGCAAAATCGAGCACCAAAACAGGGGATTCATCAGGCCAAACGTCCCCAAACGAAACAAAACTGGAAGCTTTGTTGCCAAGATGAAATCTTGAGGCCATAAGCCACAAAAAAAACAAAGATGACGATTCTTTTGCTCACCTTGGATTGTCCATCCTGATAACAAGCTTCTCGTACTCATCCATGTACGCCGGCCACACCATTCTCGCTCTTTTCTCGTGTTCGCCGGAATTGAACGCCAAAGCCCTCTGCTTCCCTCTCTCTCTCTGTTCACGCCGACTTCCACCTCCAACCAGAAGCTTTACCTCCTTCTCCTACACGCCAATCCCTCACTGGTTCAAAGTGTTGCGCTGTTCTCGTACTCTTTCCGAGCTCAATCCTCGTCTTCTTCTCTTTGGAGCAGCAAACGCCCAGCTCTTCTGCGTCACTCCGAGCACTGCGCTCTTGTGTTTGCTAAGGACTCCTTTGGCTTTGCTCTGTTCGCGTCGCTTGGCCGCTGCGGTATTTAAAGCCGCCTTCCAAACAGTGAAGACGCGGGAGCGGACCGGTGCTGTTTGGTTCACATGGTGGTGGGCCGGCCCTCGGACCGGATGGCTCGGCCAGCTGGGCGGCAGCATCTCATGTGGGGCCACGTGGCGTCACACGTAAGACATATTTATCTGTTTTTTGACGCACTTTGCACTTTGCAAGGTGTGCTGGCGATGCCACGTGTTAGGGTTTCGGTATTGGAAAAGTAGTTGGAAAGAAACACAAGCGGCGCCCACCTTCTTCAATTATGAATTATATTTTCTTTTTTAATTGTCGGAAAACGTGAAACAAAAACAAAAACACGAGTTTACGAAATAAAAGTAAATAAATAAAATATGAAAGACGCATAAAATACACAAAAAAAATATGCTAGTAAATATTATGTCATGAAATTTTATATTATTGAATAAAATTCAAATTAGCATTTGAATTATATGTACTCATTAAATATTTACTCAATTTTCTTACCTTTTTACATTACCTGTGTTTGAGTTCTTTTTATATAATTTTTTATATAGTTTCCACATGGCAAAAAAAATAACGAGTAATATGGAAATAAAATTTCAACATTTATCTCTCGTATTGATACGTCATTTATCACTTAGTATACACGATCTATATGTTGTGGATGTTAGTTGTTGTTGATGATGATGTGGTATATTATTCACATGTGTACTTTTTTTTTGCTAAAAGTCATTTGTGTACGTTAATTGCACATTTTTGTTTTGTATCATAATTCCGGTAGTTGGCACTTGGAAATGAGTGAAAATTACAACATGTGCACAGCTAACTGTCTCGTTAGTTGGACCGAACCATCAATTTGTTCTCTCCTTTGAAGTGAAACCTAATTACATAAAACATTAGTAATATAATTATTATTATGCTAATTTTTTATGGTTTTAAATATAATTAATTATTTTCAATTTGTTGCAAAGCAATGAATCAAACGTTTAAAAGAACAAAATAAGTTCTCAACTCGTAGATTAACATATCTTGAGTTCAAAATATAATAGTATGCTTATGTCAGCTACATTAAGGGTAATTTAGTTTGATATAACTATAATTTTAGAACGTAAATAATTATAGTTAGAAATTTAATTATGATATTTATTTTTATTAGTTACTTTTTTTAGTTTGAATAAATATAAATAACATTTTGAAAATAAATTATGTTGTTTGATTGAAATTAAAAATTTAGTGCAAATATTTAGTTAAAATAAAATATTATCATATATTAATGATTAATTAATCAATAAAAATATAAGTAATATTTATTTTTTTTCCTATTTTTTATGTAATTATATTTTCAACATAATTTTCTATACAGTAGGTACAATTACTTGTTGTAGTCAAGTTTACATAAAATCAAATACGAAGTTCGTGTTTGTAATAATTAAAATTATAAACAAAATACATGCTAGTATCGCTAATTTAACCGGATTAGTAAAAGCATATATATTTAAATTAAATTACTAGGGATAAGTTGCACCTGAAATGGTTCATGGCATTTGTATTCATGCCCAAATTCGTACAAATTATTAAATGACACTATACATAGCTAGTAATTAATGAGACAAGCAATCCCATGCTACAAATAACAAATAAGGAGTATCATTAATTACATTGGAGGAAAGATCTGAACGCAATGAATAAAAAGCGGATTAGGAAAAAAATCATGGAGTGGATCAAGCGAGTCACGACCGGCACCAAGAGGCACGAACACAAGCGTCGTTGGGATGTCATGGACCTCCACATAGCAGCCACACATCTTGCTTTAAACACTTAATTAATACCCTCTCATGCACAAATATAACTAAATGCACAATTAATTTTTTAATAATGCTGATGTGTCACTGTAGATTTTAATTAAAGTAAAAACGTATAAAATTAACGTGGATGGTTAATGAGAAATACTAAATTAATATCGCATTTAATGCAGTTAGTGGTGCATCTTTGACGCACAATGTCGCCACTTTGCGTCATGTTCTCGCATGTACTTTTGCATCATTTTTTATATCTCGTGATAAGTTGAATAAGATGTGTTGTATTTAAATTTAATACTCTTCACAATAATTCGAATAACCTATAATTTGTTCCTACTTCATCGACTGCATAAGGTTCAAATAAGTTTGAATGCACATCTTTCCACATACATAATCTCGAATATGATATAAAATAAGACAGCTTTAATAATATTTATTTATTTGATCCTTATTACAAAAGCAAAGTTCTATTAACGCATTGAACTTTTACATGTATTTTTATTTTCTAAAGTAATGATTAATTAATCATTTAAGAAAATGGTAAAAGTTCATAAATGATATTTAGAAAGAGAGATATCAATTATCAAAGAAAAAAAGGATGTTCACCTTTTCAAATGCTCAATATTAAAATTTCACAGATTATTTTTCACCGAAATAAATATTTACTGATTTTTTAAGTAAAGAAGATTTTACCATTCAGACAACGAAAGTCAGCTGAAATGTTGAGAGTATTATGCAATTCACGAATCAGATGCACGTACGCTAGCTACTCGAATATGCTTTATTCTATTAATCAAATTCGCATGTGAAAAAAAAACGAAACAAAATATAAATTATGTGTATATGATACATAAAAAAGTAGTAAAACGATAAAATAAAAATAATAATAATAATATGGCTTTGGTCGTGCACCCCGTCGACGTGCGCGGCACCTCGCTTTAATGGTGCAATTAACGCTGCAACACCGCCACCACAACGTCGACATCCAAAGGTGCAACCTTTTTTATATTATATCGGAACGTCAACGCACGTCTCGTATTTTTTTCCCTTTTTTTTTACATAGTTTTTTTCTCTCTTAAAATAATGCGAAAGTTGTTTGAGCTGGTAAATTAATTGAATTTAGAATTAAGACTAATACTTAGTTAATTCAAATTAGTTATATTTTTTACTTCTTGGACAATAGCAAATTCTAATTAAAGAGTGTACAGTATATTTTTAACTTTAATCAATATTAAATTAAAATATCTATAGGCTAAAAAATATGAACATTATTTAAGTCAATAGAAAAATAAAGATATAAAACTAAAAGAATATAAGATAATAAAATATTCGAATTTATTTGGTCTGATTTGTCGAATCATTATGATCGACTTTAATATTAAACATGATAAAAATTTTATTGAGCGTGTTACACAAAATATGCGAGAGAAATAAAACACATAAACAATACACATAAATTTAACGAAGTTCACTCTTAACTGAGCTACATTATTAAATGACGATTATAATTATTTTTTTAATATGAACAAATAATAAATAATACAAGATACTGAATAATCCTAGTAATTTATATATGAACTCCTAATATAAAATTGTAAACAAAAAATTTAAGATTGTCTAGGTTTCAGGGATTTCGCTCAGAGACTTTCGTAATGAGCTCCAATGAGATCTCCTCCAAAACTTTCATTCAGGCTCGCTGATTGTGCAATGAGACTCTCACATGAGACGAATAATGAATTATTGGAGTGGTTGTGATGCATAAAGGTCAAATATTAGTTTATCACTTGACTAAGATTCAAGATATATCAACAAAGTGATTTGATGTCCGTTCGATAAATTAGCGAGCTGATTAGATCTATTCCATATCATATCAAAACTTAAATCAATTGAGATCATTAGAAATTGGTTGGGAGGCACCTCCCTCCAACTCTACATACTTCATCACTATTAGAAAACAACGAAAAAATGTTAAAGTTTTAGAATAAAAAATATGACGTCGTTCAACTTTGACAAGCAGAAAGTCTATATTTATTTTAACATTTGTGGTCAGTTCATAACATTAATTAAAAGAGTCAGAATTATTTTTTAAGATTTAATTTTCTGAAAAAAAAGAAACAGTTGCCAGATTCAGTTGTTGCCCAAAACAATACCCATTGTCTCAAACATGTTCCCATGCATCACGGACAACATTTTCTAGTAATTACCATCCAACACCTCTTTATACAATATGCCACCAGTTTTATATGATCAACACTTTCGTATCTTTGTCATTGAATAGTTGTTTTACTTTGACTAAATAATAAACATATAATCAAGTAATTAAATAATAATGATGCATAATTAATATATATATCATTATTAATTATATAATATTTATATATAAATGTCTTATAATTTTTAGTGAGTTTTATTATCGTAATTATAATTATTTGTATCATCCAAAAATTAAATAGCAGCCATGCTTAGCACTATAATCAAGATTGTTTGGGATAAGCAATAATTCATTATTAATTACTAAAAGAAATTGATTTTCTATCATAATTATATTGTTTATTAATAAATGTATTAATTTGTATTATAGTAATGTTTTATTATATTTTTAATTCATTTCAAACCAAACACAACATAAAATAACAAAACATAAAAAAAATATCATATATCCTATGGTGTATAAAAAAAATATTCTATATATTTTATTTTCGAGAATATATTTCTTTGTTTTTTCAAAAACTATTACAACCAAACGACCCTAGAATTTGTACCTCAATTTTTAATCAAATATTTCTCCTCTCTTATGCAATTCAACAAAGAAATTTTTTTTATTAGATCCTATTATAATTTTGGACTGGATCCTAATGATTGTGCTTTCGCTGCAAAATGTCAAGTTAAGTTTTAAAATTTAGTGCATTTTCAAGTCTTCTATTGTATTATCCAATAATATCGTAAGTCATGCGTGTGCCGAAATTTCATTTAGGACGCATATGTCCTCGATCAGTTTTTTTGTCGTATATATTATTTCTTAATAAAATGCATATTATTCATTTTATAGTAATATTTTATTATATTTATTTTGAACTCACTTCAAACCAAACACAACATAAAATAGCAAAGCATAAAAATATCATATCCTATGAAATGTATATAAAAAAAGTATTCTATATATTATATTTTCGATAATATATTTGGTTACTTTTCCAAACACTATTACAACGAAATGACCCCTAGAGCTTGTACCTCACTTTCTAATCAAATGTTTATCCTCTCTTATGCAATTCAATAAAGAAAATTTCTTTTATTAGATCGTTCACTTACTAACTATTGATCTTTGTTAATTCTCCTCTAATTCGATATGGAGAAGTAAAATAATGAATTCCTTCCTTTTTTTTCATTGAAAATAAGAAAGCATTTTCCAATGAAGGAGAAAAGGCAAATGGCGGGCATAAGTGGAGGACCAATCTCCCGCCAATCCGGTTCCTCTTTCATATTGCTACTTCCTTAATAAGGGCAGTGGTGTCTTTATTATTTATATATGTCCTTGTCTTTGTTTCCTTATTAGAGAGAGAAAGTAGAAAAAAGGAAAATAAAAGAAAACCATTACCCACCTCCACCTCCACCTCCATTGAGACAAGTATGGCTTTTGAGGGGTCATATGAGATGAGCTCATGCCGAGGGGCCCTGTTACAATAATAAGAGACAAGTCCACAAGACCTCCACCAGTGAGACTGAGAGAGGAAACATGTGAACACCACATGAGAGTGGAACCCCAACTTACTTGCAACAATGGACGAGTGTTTTTAATGTCGCGGTATAAATCGACATGACATGACATTTATATCTGTATCGATGCTTTCTCTCAAGTCATTGGAATGAGGCACAAGAGAGATCCAACCTTGAAGACTACTATTTGGTTTGTGAAACTTCAGAATTGTGTCTTGTTTCAGATAAGTGAAGATTGTAAAATGCTACTTAAGGCTTCATTACAGAACATATTACTTCCTCCTGGTGGAAGAACATGAAGTTGGCTCCACATTTCAAACTAAAATGCTGTTGACAGATTCGATTAAAAGCCACAGAGTTCATAGCTCATTAACTGTGCCTTTTCATAGGAAATATACTATTTTTCCCTTCTTCCAATCTCTCTCTCTCTCTCTCTCTCTCTCTCTCTCTCTCTCTCTCTCTCTGTGAAGTGCAGGACCAAGTTGCAGTGACACGAGAGGGCTGCACCAAATCTGTCCTCGGCAATTCCCCGATTCGTCGGCGAATTTCCAACCTGTCAAAAGGTTATTCATACGCGTCAGTAAAAAGTCATTCCCATTCCTTCCACGCACTGATCAACAGGAAGGTAAAAAAAACAAAGGAAGAAGAAGAATTGAAAAGAATGCTGCAAGTGGATCTGATGCCGTCTGTGTAACACTTCTGCAAACCATTTGTTTTGCCAAACTTAAGCGTACTACGCGAATCTGCTTTAACACTATACATTGCCGATGTTTAAATAAATGTGATCTAGTACTAAATGGGGATTCTGCTGCTGTATGGTACATGGCCTGAGATGTCTCATTCTGGTCGAGGTCTGAGTCCTCCACAGTACTTTCTTTCTCCGTTCAGAGACAGGAAGGTTCCTTCCTTCTGCCATTTTTGCCAGTCTTTAATCCTTGCTTCTTCTTCTTGTCGTTGTACCTTACAATTAACTAATAATTAAACAGTTAACAAGCAATAAATGTTCTCATGTGTTTTGCTCCAATTCCATGTTTAATAGTGTATGCATTGGCCACGGACCACCACCGATACGTAGCATATGAAATGCATGAACTGGTGTACGTCCTTCAGCATATATAATTAACAAGGAATCCAGAACTAACAATCTCATCATTATCCAGCAGATTAGAGCTAATTTGTACAGCAGTAATTTAATGGAACTAATAAGAAAGCTGCGTGTCACGGGTGGCCTGCTGCGAGGACGAGGCAGCAAAGGCTTGTGGAGCTCATAAATGGCGGCCAGCAGCAGGAACGAAGAGGCCTGCCTGCATGCCAAAAGCTGCTGTTGGCATTAAAGATGGTGATTTGAGATCAGTGTCAATTGGCCAAAGTCCCCCCTCCCCCTTGCAACTGAAAGAGGGGTACACCAAACAACTCTTGCGAGCTAATGCCCACTTCTCTCTTTATTTTCTTGCTTTCTTCTTCTTCTTTTTTTTAAGTTATTTATTGTAAACTATAACTTTTTTCGTCTAAACTTAAATTATAAATTTATAAATTTTAGTTCCTATTTTTTTTTTATCAATTCCACACTTAAGTTCTCCCATCAAATTTCATCCATAATTCTATTAAATTAGTTTTTAATAATAAAAAAATAATCATTCTTACCCTTATTCTCTTATTGAAAAAATAATAATAACTTTTTTTTTGGATGTAACAAAAGGACTTAAGCATAAAGTTAGCATAAGTTCATGAATTAAAATTTATAAATTTAGATATAGATATAACATAAAAAATTAGAATTTAAAAAGTATAAGAGAATTTTCTTTTTCACAATCTCCATCTTCATTTCCAAGACTCCAAGCATGTGAAAAGTGCAAAAACTTGTTCAAATCTGTGGGCGAATCTAAGAGGCAGAAGCCAAGGCGCCGAAGGATCCAAGTAAAATTCTTCTGCCATCACATCATTGCGCCTTTCGCATGAAGACGGATTCCCGATTTAAATTTACCACCCGCAAAAATATGAGCATGATACAAGTAATTAATAGAGATAAAGCACTTTTAAGAGGAACATTTGATTCATTTTAAGAGGAGCAATGTCCTAAGAAATGGATCCGAAGACCCTTTGATTCAAATCCATCAGATAGCAGATCGATTAAATCACTTGACTGAATCGGATAATAATAAAATAATAAAAAATATATATTAATCATAATTATTATTAAACATATTTGTTCAGTTTTAAACATAATTACATGTCAAAGTAAATTCATAATAGGGTAAGACTAATATGATTGCAATTTCCACTGGTATAATACCTAATATTAAGATGATTAATAAAATTTATTTAATAGATAGGGAAAGAAGTTAAATAAAAAAATCATTATTATTTGCAGCTCATGCATGAATAATTGATAAAATTATTAGAAAGATACATTATTTACATTTTAAATGATAATCATGAATATTAAACGATTTATTAAAATTTAGAAACGCATTAAAGCTTAATTAAATGATAAGCTAAATAAGTCATTGACAATTACGATACATTTAAAATGACTTTCATTTTTTTCTATTTTTTTTTTCATTTGAACCGAGCGGTTCTATCTTCATTCTTCAGTTCGGGATAGTTGAAATTTTTTTAATCGGTTTAGCCGACTTTGATGACCTTCATCGGTTCAAATTGATTTCAAAATAGCCCCCGATTCATGAGCATTATAATTAGTCTATGCATTACACGGATATCAAAAAATTATAATACAATTTTATATATTATTACAACTCAATTACTATAATATTTTTTTACATAAAATATTTATTTTATAGATAAAAGTTAATAATTAGTCTGCATCATTTTATATCATAGTTTCATAATTTTATCAATTATTTAGTTCTAATATAAAGTTAAAATAAACATAAAAATAGAAAATAAATATTTATTGGACATAACAAACATTAACAAACAAAACTATTATAATTCAATTTTCATAATATAATATTCAAACTTTAGTAGTCAAACTTATATGAAAATTAAAAAAAATGTAAACAAATATGTTAAATGAAAAATATGAAGATTAAGATTTATTTCATACAAGGGCCGAGGCAAGGGGGGTCAGTGGCACCCCTGGCCTCCATTAAATAGTTCTACTATTAGTAAAATCAATAAGAATTACTTGTGCAGATGTGCAGAGATCATTCAATCCTAATTGGAGGTCTCAAATTCTATTCTCCTTAACTACTCATTTTTTCTCTTTTCACTATACTTATTTACCTTTTATACTCTTACTTTCTTATTATTTATTCTTTATTTTTATTCAAATATTATCTAATGTACTCTTTTATAGTTTATTTATTTATTTTATTTCATGCATACTTCTATTTTCTTATTATTTATCCTTTATCTTTACTTAAAATATTAGGTAATATTATTTCAAAAAAATATCATTCATTTATATTATATTAAAGTTTTTTATTCACTAATATATATATATATATATATATATACTTTTACTTATTAGTCTATGACTATATCAAGCATATCTACTTATTATTCTATCACACATATAAAAGTATATTTTTTTATGAAAAAATATATCAATATTATTATTTTATTATTATTCTATGACTTAATGTTATAATATCATATCCATATTTTAAAATATTCTCACACATTTTTCTTCCTACTTTTTAATTTTTAAAATAAAATATAAAATTAATGTAAATATCTTAAATTATATTATATCGTACAAACAAATTATTAAAAATTTAAAATATAAATTAATGTTTAAAATAATTTTTTAATTATATGAGTAATTGTGCACTCCCTAAATAAAAGGTATGGCTCTGCCACTGATTTCATAAGCCAACTCAATCTCCCTTGTGTTTAATAACTTAAATTCACATGCATAACTTAATAAATTACAACGACAATTAAAATATAATGAAAATAACAAAATATCTTATTAAAATGTAAACATATTGCAACAAGTTTTCAATAATGAATATATTATTATTATTATTATTATTTCTGACTTAAAGGTATTATCTAATTAATTGTATAAGAATAAGTTAATGATGATTTTAACTCAAACACTATATAATAATAAAAAGATAACTTTAATATCTAGTTTAATTATATGAACATTTTCTATATGTATAAACTTATTATTTTGAATCAAATAACTATTTATATTAAACATTTATAGATATGTCATTTTATTTTTCCAAAAAAAACTAAAAAAATGTAAAAAATATATAATTTTATAGTTTTTGGGTCTCTACTCACTTATAATAAATAATAACTGTATATATGATAAATCTTAATTCTGAAAACAAATTTAAATTTAAATTTAAAATTTATTAAATTTACTTTAAAACAACTATTATATCTTTGTTTTTTTTCATTTATTTCATAATTGTTAATGTACTTTTTATTTTGAATTATAATTCCACTATTTTCAATAATCAAAAGTGCAAGAAAAGTTAGTTATTTTATTATTTTATTATTTTAATTTTAAATAGTTTAAGTTTCATAAACAATTATTAATTATAACTTTCTAACTATAACTCATAACAATGGGAAGTAATTAGGATTCAAAGATATTTTAAGATTTATTCATAAATAGTTTTAAATATATAATAATAATCTATTTTCACGATGCTAAAAGATATTTTTTATAATCTCCTCATACTTAATAGTTGAATTATCTTATAATATTAAATAAGGGAAAACATCATCTTTCTTCAACGCCTTCACAAGGATATGTCGATAAAAAGGACAATGTAGGTAATAAATGGCCCACCAGATCCAACTTGCATCGTAGAAGTGGGCCGAACAACTTGAACTTGTTCCTTTTAACTTTGACCATCTACAAATTTTACCCAATAAACCACGTTGAAAAAAATTTCATTTACATAAAGTTGCATTGAAATGCGATTTAAAACTAAAATACGCATATAATGATAGGGTCAAGTGTAAACCAAAAATTCGGAGATATTATAAATTAAAGTAATAGAAAAATAATATAAGTCGTTACATAAATCCTAATGGTATGAATGAACTGGTTATATGTGATATATCGAAATTCTACGATATACTCTTTATCTTCACTTAGGCTCAGTTTGACAATCAAAATTAAGATAAAACATGTTCCAGATTTTAATTATTTATGTCAAACGATACGACTCTGAACAATTTTCGATGCAAAACTAAAACACTAAATCAAATGTTACGTGATCCGATTATGGTGGCTTTCGATTTTACCATTTTGGTGGAACCGAACAATGCTCATGGGAGGGGGTGAAAACCCCTCTTCCACTTTAATTTTTTTTACATGACATTTTTTTCTCTCATCTTTACACATTTTTTCTTTCTTACAAATTTATTTCCTTTCCTTTTATATTTTTTTATAATTTATTTTAAGTTAAAATTTTTATTTTAACTTATCTCTCTCCTCTCTCATAAAATTTTTTTATTTTCATTATCTTAATTAATAATAATTTTTTTATGGATTAACTCAATTATTTAATTAAAAGTTATTTTACTTCTTTTTGTTATTTAAAATAATAATATAATCGAATGAGTTAAATTAAATTATTTAATATTTATTACAAAATATAATTTGGTATTATTTGTTATTTTCTGATTTTTGTAATAATATTATATTTTAAAATATATTAAAATGAATGAATACCATAATTTTTATTCAATTTAATCTTTATTTAATACAGAAAATATATTTTATATTTTTTATTCACATATTCTATCCAAATACTCATCTGAACTAATTTATCAAATTATTTTTTTTAATTTTTATCATTACAATCTAATTCATCTAAACACCATTAAAATTAATTTATCAAATCAACTATTCATTGAACAAAAGAACTTAAATTTCAATTGTCAAACACAAGTAGTAGAGATTAATGAATTGTATTTTAGGTTGCACTTCTTATGGTAATTTCATTAATCTCGTGCGTTACGCAATTACATATTTTATTATTAAAGTTTTGATTTATCAAATATACACAAGTAGTAGTGATTAGTTAGATTCTTAAATCCTTAATGGGCCCAATGGCTGTCATAACTTGGGTCTTACTTGGATCCTAAGTATTTGGGCTTATATAACGAAATCCTGGTTTCTTAATATCCTCAAGGCTTTCTGCTTAAAGCCTAAACTTCTTACTGGGCTTCTAACGAAACAAGCTCCAGGCCCAGATTCACAATGCCTTAATTGGTTTTTTATTTTTGTTTTTTGTTGCAAACAAAATGGTCAAGGTCTTAAGCCTATTTAGCCACATCCTTTTGATAAAAAAATATATCTTCATATTATATTTATACATATCATAGACTTATATATATATATATATATAATCTCGACAAATAAAGAGACAAAAACACACCTATAGAAAAATAGCTAAAGTTTCTTAATGTGGATACATCACTTTTTAACTTTGATCAGTTCGACATAATTTTATTGGTTAAGTCGCTACAGGCCAAAATCATATTAGGCGTATAACAGCGGCTAACGCCTAGTTCATCCATCATGGGACTCCATATTAGTATATTTTTTAACTTTATCTACTCTGTCTGATCAGTACAACCACTTCTTATAATTAAAGTATATTTATGGACACCCCCTTTTGTTTATTATACATAGTTTTCTCCCAGCAGTCAATAAACTAATTAAATTTCCACTTCAAACGTAGTGTGTTTTCAAATAGTTAGTAGTGGATAACATCAATTAAATGAAATGGCAATGTTTGGTGCTATAAATGTGTGCGTGTGTGTGGTTCCTCTTAGATTGATTTCATCCTTCGATCATACTACATGTTTAATTTATAAGAACAAGATCCGCCTAATGATGTTTAGACAGAATTAACTACTTGAGTTCCTAAAGTATGGAAAAATATTAACAAATATGTGTGGAGAGTGTATGAGATATTGTAACTGACAAGAAAAAAAGCGCAAGAGGTTTGAACTTTGAGATCATTCGTATTTGCCAAACAAAAAACAATATAAACATTTCAACACTTATCGTATTATGAATTAATTATACATATTCATATTATAAAAACAAGTTCTTCAAAGTGAGATAATGATTTTATTCTTTGTTTTCGAGGTTCTCATCCAAATATTTATTTTAAGTAAGTACATGAGACTTTTATTCTTATAATAATCTCCATTTAAAGGTACAATGTGGGGTTAAAAAATGGCCAGTACATAATATGCTTGTAGTAATAATTAATCAAGTGATTGATACACTATAACTACCATATATGGAAGTTACTAAGGACGATTACATTTGGCAAATATATAGAAACATTTGCAATTTGACTCAATGATGCATCCAAAAAATTCCGACGTTATATTCGAACGCAATTTAAGCAATTATTTTTTTTATCGACTTAAACTTTTAGAATGATTAGTACCATATCAAATTTAACATAATATTAGAACTAGAGTTCCTGAGTTCTAAACTTAAAATTGCTTCTATTGAATTTTTTTTTAATTTTTCACTTAAACTTTTAGAATTATTTGTAGCATATCAAATTTAATAACCTTTAAATTAGGAAGTTGCACCCCACAAATTAAATCACTCCCAAGTAGCAATATCTGAAATTTAAATTAAATGCACTACCTTAACGTGACAATGACCAGAACATCTCACATCAAGATATATAAACATTTATGACAAAATTTAAAACTTATAGATGAATTCATTGGGCTTTTGAATATATTCAGATGATCACATCAAAAGACGAATAACAAGTAGTCCCTCCTCCTTTAAACAAATGGCCTTAGCAAAGATGGAATAGTTATCCCTGCTGCTGGAGAACCATCGTTGTTCTTACGTAAGCTGCCATGGCCTGTCTGTCCATGGGCGTTCGAGCCAATCGTTGATAGCAGTGCATGCATCGAAGTCAATCGTGCATTATATATTCGTGACATGAGGGCCACAGACAGGAGCATCTGCAGCAGAAGCCAAACAGGTGACGAGGAGGAGAAGGAAGTAGCTAGTAAAAGGATCCAAAGGCGAGCATCAACTGGCATGCATGGGTCACGCTTACATGTGCTCTCGCCATCGGTGGTCGGCAGCTCGGGCATGCAGATGGAATAAAAAAGTTCCGAGATGCTCGCTGATCTCAGGGATTAGTTTAATGCGAGAGCACATGAAGTGGACATATATTAAAATTAAAGGATGACTGAGATCGAAGGAAGACGACGACGACGGACCTATCGAGAAGGCACAAGCAATCGAATGGCTTTGCACGAAAGCGAAAGTTGTCATAAGGAGAGCACGACGACGACCAGCGCGCGCTGATTCGAGGTGGCTGCTGGTGGCGGTCACATGCACGGCATGGCATGGCATGCCGCGCGTGGCCATGGCCGTGGCCGTGCTCGCCCGCACTGCTCGTGGTTTGCTTTGATCATATGCCGGTCCCCCATGGATTAATATTAAGTTGTTATGTGGGTGCATGCATGCGAGCTGCTGATTATTTTGTCCAGGAACATAATGTCATCATGTAATTATACAACTAATTTGATTGCGTTTGGAGACTTTTTTCTTTGCAGTGCATATAATTTTGGAACAAGAAGCTTGTAGAACAAATTATGTATAATGTATAGCGCACGTAGAATAAACAACGATTCTACATTGTATAGAAAGATTACACGAGTAGTAATTTTATTTTGCACCTAATATTCTACTATTTTTTTTCTTCATTTTTCACCGTTAAGATCGATCTACTGCACAAAATATTGATAAGCTTAATTTAATTTATCATAGATTTTATAAATATAGGAGTAAATAGTATACAACACACAATATAGTAGGTGACTATACCTAAATCTATTTCTACATGTAAATTACAATTTCATAGTAAGTGCACAGTGCCGCAAGTTACAGTTCAAATTAGTCTTATGGACTTGGATCAAGTAATATGGAACTGAATATAGTCCTCTTTGTTTGCCCATAATTTAATTATTTTTTTGCGTAATAATTGTTCATTCAGAGAGGGAGGGACATTTTGACAGTGGATGGTTGGATGTCCGATGTTGAAGGTGCATGGATTGGCTCTCCATCCAGCTAATATATATGCTAATTAAAACAGTATATACTAGTTGAATATTGATTCGTTTCTCTTTTTTTGTATTATACTATTGTTAAATATTGCATGCATGTTACATACTAAATAATATTTTACTGTGTTGATTTGACAAATTTAATTTCACATTCCCAACAAGTCGAGTGAAGTAAACTTTAATTTAATAATTCTGCGTGACCGAAAAAAAAAAGAGCTTCTAGATATTGTCGCATCTATCAATGGTAACCTGAACCATGAGCAATTTGACTTCATCCAAATGAAGTTCTTCCGAATTTAAACATTATTAAGGAACCTGGATATTGTCTTGTCCATAATCACAGTTAATTGGTGGTCTCTCTCTACCTCTAAATGACAATTAAGAATGGTATTGCACCAGTATATGCATATTGTCCAAATTTCAAAATGATTGATATGGCAGATATAGATTTGAGACATGTGTATTATAACGCTCTCATAAGATCACTTTATCATGTGGCACAATGTCCTTCCGAATATATTATAACATCATAGATCAATAAGATCAGTCAATAAAATTATGGAATAACATAAAACTTGATCATAAAATGCAAAATTTAAACTTTATGGTGTCTCATATATACTATGATAAAGCTAATACAACTCAGTAAGATTTGTATCGTGTACATAAACTTTCATTGATTCATGTGCAAGCAACATCCACCATGAGCATTAGTCGTTGTCCATGTCATCATTGTTTATGTAAATCCTACAACTGCAGTATCTAATACAGGGGAGACAAATTCTCCCGTAACTAATGACACTCAATATGTAAGACATATAAACTTATAGATATGATAATTTTTAATAGAATGAATCACAATATATAAAAGTCAATAAGATATGCAATCAATATAGCATATCAAAATATTATTTACATATTATAAGGTCAATCAATGAGGAAAATAATTCAATGTCTATCATGTCATCATATCTATACAAGGGGCTCAAACTAACCATGAATAATCCTAGGCTAATGATAAATATCATTTCCTATACAATGAGTTCAACTATAAGGAATACTCCCATTCCCACCATAATGATCTTTTCTTTTCATATCGGCAATCTATGAGGACTAAGTCCAATGCCAATATTTATAATACTTATTTCTTAGATCATTTTCTTTCTTACTCAACAAACAATGCTTGATAAGGATTTACCTTACTTATTATTTGTTTTACTTTACTTTCATACTTGCATCAAATACAATCATGAGTAAGAAATAAGCTATGGTAGAAAGTCGAAAATCAATTATTCCTATCTCACCATCCATTCATCATTCATACTTTACTTTCTCTATCTAAGGAGTAAGCTATGACAATATATTCAAGATAGTCAATCATCAATTACTCCTACATCATTAATCTTTCTTTATATGTGGAGCAAGCTAAGACAATATCGGTAAAGATATACAAATATCAATTACTCCTTAGCCATTCATCATTCATTATTTAACATACTTCATTTTCTTTCATAAGGAGTGAGCTATGATAATTAGCAAACATCAATCACTTCATCCGTACTTTTCTTTTTTACATAAGGAGTAAGCTATGACTCATGGTCAAATATCAATTACTCCACATCATTAATCTTTCAAAATTCATTGATCATCTTTCATCATCAATCATCGATCAATCATTATTAATTATAAACCATCTAATTCAATATGAATAATATAGTAATTAGACCAAGCGGTTGTGTTTGTTATTTTTGACTTATTTTATTAGTGACTTTGAGAATTATTCTATGTGACTTTGGATGACTCAAGAGTCTTGAAGGTCTCGCCAATAGGTTAGAGAGAGGGGGGTGCACAAGTCATGACCAATAAAGATGCTCGAGAAATTCTTTCATTACTTGATGGTAAGAAGGCCAAGCAACAAGAAATTGATAGCATCTAATATACCAGACATATATTTAAAACACTATCCTCCAAATTTTTAACATTACGTGGACCTCATCATTTAATTTAGGTGAAGATGGTTGACACTTATTTTGTCCACATATTAATCTTTAATATTTAGGAATGAATCTGCCATTATTTGTCATCTAGTATTTTCAATAAAATAATAATAATGACTAAAATTAAACATTTAAAAAATCTATCACGTGTTGTGAAGTGCTTCTTCACGGTCGTGACTGGATGCTAATTTTTTTCCCTTCATTTTTAGGGGTGTGAAGTCAATATTCACACTCGTGATTGGAGACATGATCTCTTCTCTTTGACCTTCATGGCCATGACAATACATTCATGGACGTGAATCGAAAAGCCGCAGGAGTGATGGTTCTCGTGCGAAAGCTTCACGGGCGTGAAATTCAATCTCACGGTTGTCACGACACAACTATCCTTTTCTCTCTTCAACCTCACAGGCGTGTCTTTTTTTTCAGGCTTCATCATGGCTCGTAACAAAAACTCCTCACGATCGTGAGCTTTGGATTCATGAGCATGATATCTGATTTCATGATCTTGACCGAAGACACGATACTTCCTACAAAAAGAGCTACTCTTATGTTTCAAATATCATGTCTGTATCCTAGGTTTGCGTAATTAGACTAACTAATTACAATTTCAACTTATTTCTAGGTTTCAATTTTTTTATGAAACATATATAGCACATAATATTAAATTAATTTCACAAAAAAATTAAAGTACTATCTAATTTCAGCGCATGAAATTAAAAGGTTTATCATGCAATATCTAATTTCACAAAGAAATTAATTTCAATAAGTAACATACTTTTTTATTTCAACAAGAACCAATTCATCACATAATTTAGTACGAAACTAAAAAAAATGAAAATAATATGCTATTCATACTTATTTTTACTAAGAAAATACTTTGCATGATCTCTAGTACACGAGGAATTTTTTTTATAACAAATTTCATGCATATTTTAATTTCACAAAGAAAATTTAAAAAATTGTATATTATGGCATACTATATTTTTGCAATTTAAATATGCATGTATGGTGTAAAATTTCAGAAAATTATTCTGGAAAAATTTCTATTTTTAATTTTCTGTAGCACTAGAATAATTTTCTATCATTTTTGCAATACGATAATATTTGCAATATCAACTTTTTAGCAAATTACGAAAAATGCTATAAGTTTTGTAAATAATGATAGAAGCTTTCTGGAAAAATTTCTATTTTTTTTTTAATTTTCTGGACATTATTTGTGCATAAATGAATTTCACAAAAAAAATTCATATAATTGCATAATTATGAATTTGCAATTAATAATAAGCACATAATTATCAAATAATGATATGAAATTCAGAAAATATTCTGAAAAATAATTTTGATATTTTTCTAATTTTCTAAGACACGAAAAAAAACATTTTTCTATCATTTTCTTATTTTTATTTTTTAAATGAACATATCATTAAAAAATAAAAAAAATAGAAAAAATATATAAAAAATTCAAAAAAATTTGGGAAATTTTTTTTCTATCTCTGATACAATTTGTAAGAATTATAACACATATAACTTAACTATAAACGAGATATATGGAATACCTCTTGCAGCGAAAACGTCAAATGTCGGAGCCGAAAGCAATTCTTCCACGAAAACCAATAGCACGTCGGTCTGTCCTCTTCGTCGGGAACTAAGTCACATGGACTTAGAACTCTATGTCACAACTCAAATGCCTTAGACAAGGAATAACATCAAATGACCAACTTTTGCTCTTTTGTCATACCCTCCAATGCATGAGTATTTGGTCCCTTTTATAGTGCAAGGTAAGGAAGAGAAAAAATTATGTGCATTATGATATGAATGTCATTTGGTCTTCCATGGTTAATACATGACCCTTGGATCATTGCATGTCATTTGATCTCCCATGATTAATGCATAACCCTTGTGTCATTGAATGTCATTTGGTCTCTCATGGTTAATACATGACCCTTGAGTCATTGTATCTAGATGCACTTCAATGAATGACTTTTGGGTCATTGTATGCACTCACTCTAACAGTTGGCATAACTACATTGACACTAAATGGAACCACATAATATACGTACCATATATGATATATAATGAGCATATTGCTGACAACTTTTGCGCACCAAATTTATTAACTCCTTGTTCATATTGTTGTGTCATTGTTATGCCTTGAATAATTATATCTTATAATCAAAATTATAAATGAAAAAAAAGAAAAGAATGTATTATTTTAACGAAAGATTTGAGACTTTTATAAATAATATTTATTATAATATCTCTTCTCTCTTTGGACTTTGCTCTTGAATGTTTTTTTATTTAATATTAATCAACAAGATCTTACCATATTAAAAATTTATGATAAGTTTTTTTCTCGCTTTTAATTCATTTTTTATTTCTTGATCAATCTTGCGATCATGAACTGTTATGTATTTCACAACCCTTTGCATAATAACAGATGATGCAATTGCTTTAACCTAAGATTATTGTCCGTCAAAGATCAAGATGTACGATCGACATGTAATGCGGACAAGAAAAGTGCTAATGTGCTGAGATGTCGATTACAAGTAGTCCACATTGACAACTAGTACAAAATAATTCATTATAAATCATAAAAAAATTACTATATGAGTTATCAATACTAACCTTTGCATCCCTAAACAATATAGTAGAAAGTTATCAGAGTCAACCTCGCGTACTCACTTGAACCATGTAGTTTGACTCAACGGGAACGTTGAGCCTCGAAAGGGGGAAGATTGTAAGACCCCATATGATGATGAGAATGAAAGTTAGTCTCATATGGACAAAATACGAAGGTGATCATGGGCTTATATGTATCATCCTCCCTTATCATTAAAGACGCGTTTTAAATCGTGTGAATCATATGGGCCCAAAGTGAACAATATCTTGAATGAAATCAGGAGTGTTACAACCTCTTTATCGGAAATAGATATGGTAAGGGCATCTTGATCTCCTAGTAATTTCATAGGTACAAGTATCCCTCGAAACACCTCACTAAATGGCCTTGCTTATTTTCACTATTTTTTCATATAACCGCGGCGGTTTTTTTTCCTTCTTGGTCCTTGATAATTTAAAATTCTCGTTATCTTAATTATCAACTACTTTGCAAGAGATGTTTCCTTGGCTATAGTCAGGTTAATAGATATTTAGTATTATTATGCCCTAGCAATTCCCTTGCTAAAATGTCAGTAAAATAGTTTTATTTTGTAATACAATATTTCCACCACTTTTTACAATACACACACACGTATATAT
>LTAE01000101.1:101173-120892 GCA_001647135.1 Pontederia paniculata | reverse complement strand
TGCACCCGCGGCGTCCGCTCCCACAACGCCCTCCTAGACGCCTTCGTCCGTGCACGCCGCTGGCAGCAGGCAGAATCCTTCTTCGCGTTCTTCTCCACCGAAGCCCCTCCCGGCGTCTCTCCTAATCTCCAAACCTACAACATTCTCCTCCGGGGCCTCTGCGACCGAGGACAACCCGACCGGGCGCTCGCGCTCCTCCGCAGCATCCCTGATAGCGGCTTCAAGCCCAATCATGTCAGTTACAGCACCGTCGTGTATGCGCTGCTAAAGAATGGCAGTTTGGAGAAAGCACTCGAGGTCTTCGACGAAATGTGCGAAAACAAAGTAGCGGCGGACGTCGTGAGCTACAATGTGTTGATTGATGGTCTCTTCAAGAAAGGGGACTTTAAGAAGGCGATGCAAATATGGGGCAGGCTGGTAAAAGATCCCGCTGTGAGTCCTAATGTCAGTACGTGCAATGCCATTTTGAATGGTCTGTGCAACGCGGGCAAGTTTAAGGAGGTAATGGATATGTGGAGTTGGATGGTGAGGAACGAACACCGTCCAGATGCGTTCACCTATGGGATTTTGATTCATGGGTTGTGCGAGTCAGGAGATGTTGATGGGGCTTCACGTGTCTATACTGAAATGATCAAGATTGGTTTTTTTCTTGATTCCGTCATGTGTAACACACTACTTAATGGATTCCTCAAGGCAGGGAGATTGGAGGAAGCTTTGAAGCTCTGGGAATCGATGCGAATGGCAATAGATAGGAATATTATTAGCTACAACATAATGATTAAGGGCTTGTTTGAGAACAATAAATTAGACGAGGGAATTGCAGTTTGGGAATACTTGCAAGAGGAAGAGAAATTCCTTCCAGATTCTGTCACTTATGGTATTGTGGTACGCGGCTTGTGTGAAAATGGTTACATCAGCAGGGCATTGCTGGTTTTAGAGAAGGGACAGCAAGAGGGTGGAAAGAACTTGGATGTTTTTGCTTATACATCGATGATTGATGGATTATGCAAGGATGGGAGGCTGGAAGAGGCGTCTCGTATTTATGAAGGTATGGCCGAATTCGGGTGTAGACCAAATGCTCATACACACAATGCACTTATAAATGGTTTTTGCCAAGCATCTCAGGCAGCTCAAGCTATTCAGTTTTTCAATAGAATGGTTTCTGCTGGTTGTTCTCCCAATGTTGTTACATATAATACAATTATAAGTGGATTTTGCAAATTGGAAAGATTCCAAGACGCATCTAGTTTTGCGAAGGAAATGGTGGAGAAAGGGTTCAAACCTGACTTGATGACATACAGCTCGTTAATGGACGGTCTTCTTCGTGATAAGAAACTTGATGCTGCTCTTGACATTTGGAACCAAATACTTCATACGGGATGCAGGGTTGATTCCGTGTCGCATAATATTCTTATACATGGCCTTTGCTCAAGGGGCAAACTGGAAGAAGCCTTATATGTTTTTTCAGGGATGAAACAAAGGAATTGTTCTCCAACTTTGATAACATATAACACACTCATGAAAGGCCTTTATAACTCGGGTGATTGGGAAAGGGCATCAGTTATATGGATTGAGATGGTGAAACGCGGGTTTGAACCAGATATCATCACGTATAACATAGCTTTTAAAGGCCTTTGTTCATACAATAAGACAATTGAAGCATTTGAGTTACTGGATGATGCTGTGGCTCATGGTATTTCTCCTACAGTTGTTACCTGGAGTATATTAGTTAGAGCAGTAATCTGCAATGCTTCTCCATCATTCTATTTCCAGGGTGATACTCTACCTCAATTTATTCTCTTTTTTTTTACTTATTTCAAGTTTCAATAGACTTCACATTAGGAAATGTTGATCCAATTCTAAGGTGCCTTCATTATTTTTCTCCAGTGGATTAATACGGATGATACCATCACAATGATGGAGTTCATCGACTTTTTGAACATTCATGTATCCGGTAAATGTCAAGAGGTATGTGTTATTTGAGTTCTTATTCAAGATCTAGCAAGCGATAGTTTTGTATTGTATGTTATGAAACTTAAATAATTCATATAGCCAAACCCAATTAATTTTCTTTTCACATTTTCTTTTATTTGTATTTTACTGGCCTGAGCCATTGAACTTGCCACATTTTTTTACCTTTTCTCCTTGAGGCTGATCTCAATAATTTTTAACAACATTCACAGAAAATAGATTCAATCAGTTGCCATCTTTATTTTTAAATCTCATTTTTTTTATCAACCATGCCGTCTTTTCTTTTTTCTGTTTTTTGGTGTTGTGAATTCTTTTGTTTCTACTAGGCCTCATCTCTGTTTAGCATTTTATTTCTTGATAGGTTAAAATGTATATGCAGCACAAAAATGTGTTGCATATATGCATCACAAAATTTAACCTTTAGATTTGACATGACATTTTTATTTAATTATATTTAAAATTGATTTAATGGTCTAGATCTGCATTGCATGCATGCAGCAAAAAAATGTGTTGCAGATTCATTGTCCTCTTCTTGATATGCCAAAATATCTAGCTACAGTTCCTGCCAATGCATATGCTTGATGTTTGAATACTGAACTGCATTTCTAACTGACATTTGATTTATACCTTATATTAACAAAACATAAAAAGTAAGAAAGCTACATATGGCATCACGTTTTTAGATTTACAAATTTTGGCAATGAAAAGTCTACTGCCAGAATTATGACTTGATGCTACAGTGAAGTTAGCTTGTATGTATAAGGCTGCAGGTGCAAGATCAACCTGTGGTTTATTTCTACATGCAACATTTTATCTTTTTTCTTTTCAGTTGCCACCCCAGTTTTCAAGAGCTCAGTCCCAACAAAGTGAATAAGGCTCCTAGCTAAAATTTTCTGCATACATAAGGGATCAAACTCTGATTTATACCTTATATTAACAAAACATAAAAAGTAAGAAAGCTACATATGGCATCACGTTTTTAGATTTACAAATTTTGGCAATGAAAAGTCTACTGCCAGAATTANTGCATTTCTAACTGACATTTGATTTATACCTTATATTAACAAAACATAAAAAGTAAGAAAGCTACATATGGCATCACGTTTTTAGATTTACAAATTTTGGCAATGAAAAGTCTACTGCCAGAATTAAGACTTGATGCTACAGTGAAGTTAGCTTGTATGTATCAGGCTGCAGGTGCAAGATCAACCTGTGGTTTATTTCTACATGCAACATTTTATCTTTTTTCTTTTCAGTTGCCACCCCAGTTTTCAAGAGCTCAGTCCCAACCAAGTGAATAAGGCTCCTAGCTAAAATTTTCTGCATACATAAGGGATCAAACTCAAGATTTTGCTTAAACAAGCTACTTACCACCTCAACCAACTTCTCTTGGTTAACATTTTATCTTTTCACCTCTAAAAATTTTGTGCAAAGATTTTATACATCACAAGAACTTGATTAGGCTCCCATTTTGTAAAGGAGATTCATGTCATCAGAGAAGAATCAGATTTAATGATATCAAATATCATTATTCCTTTTTATCCACTTCTATTTTTGTTGACAGGCTTTTCTGGTTTAGGAACTCCAAGCAAACCTACTAACATCAGACTAAGTGCTGGAAACTTTAGCCTCCACCACAGACATTTCTTCATCAGCCATCATGACCAACTAAGAGATCAAGACAAAGTAAACACTTCTTTAACTTTTATTTGCTGTTTTTTTGTAGTTAATCTGACCTTTTGACTCTGCAACGCTTTTGCTGTTTCATTCCGGGGATTACTGAAGAACAGAAATCCATTTAAATTTTCTCAAAGAAAAAGAACTCCGTTTTAATCTTTCTCAATCCCTCATTCTATGTTTTATTAACTCTAAAACCTTCGTATCCATCTCGATCAATTATGCATTTTTTCTTCAAAATAATTTAAATGCATGTGCCTGACTCCCCAGATTCACTATTATCTCCAGAAGGTCAAGCGAGGTCACCTGTTTATCTACAGGAAAACTGATGTTCTACCTCTGATCTACAGTAATACATAAAACTGGAGATGCTTACATGGGCTAACTCAAACTCTTACCCTCCTATCTAATTGCACCTTCGTGCATGTCACTGTAAACTGGATCAGGTATTCAGCGGATACAGCGGGGCAGTGACCCTTCTGAGTTTGAAATATATGAATTCGGACAATGGGACCTGGTATTGCTCATCCCCTGCAAAGGATGAATTCGAAATAACATCAGCAGAGTTGAGGAACAAGGGGCTTTGTCTGTAGAAGTAAATTTGGTTTTGAAGTATGAAGCTGATGGTCAGACTTTTTTTGTTTTTCTGTCAGACTCTTTTTGTAACTGAAAAAAAAAATCTTTTTGTCAGAAATGTAGGAGAAAACAGTGTAGCAAATTTTGTTCTTTCCAATTATCTGTAGGTGAGTTGTAGAAGGATACAATTTTGCCATGATAATGCAACTATTATTTCCATTTACTATGGCTTCATTCATGAAAATCATAACTTTGTAATATTGCACTATTTTGTGCTCCAGAAAAAAAAGAACATCTTAATAGATACTTTTACATAAGAACATTGTATAGTGGATATTTTTACATAAGAGCATTGTAAATTTTTACTCACGGATCGTAGTATCATTTAGCATCTTTATGACTGCCCTACATCGGATTAGTTATCATATGGGAAAATATCAGATATTTTACTTCATGAAAATGTAACCTATACAGGTTTGCTAACAAAGTAACAGGTGGATTTATGTTTTCCTAATCAAATGGTTATAAACTTGGGGCACACTTTGTTTTGACCAAAATATAAAGTAGCTGCACTCATTGAGAAATTATATGCTAGACTAGTACAAAGAATAAAATAATATAATTGAAATGCCACAAGAGGATTCAAGCATAATATCTTTAAGTAGTTTAACCATCAGTTACTCTGTCAAATTTACAAATGACCATTACTTCAAAGCTAAATACCTCTATAAAATTTCAATGGTAAATACTAAATGTAGCAGGAACAGTGCTCAGTACTTCGACACCTTGTCTGCTAAAGCAAGACTATTTAAAATAATTCTTGTTCATTATTTCTCGATATCACTGTCTGCCGCCTTCTTATAGGTGTACCATTTTGCAATAAGAAGATAAACCAAAAAGTTGACAAGGCTTAGGATGGCGAGGAGCCAATAGAAGTAATCAAGGTGTCCTCGATTGAGGTTGTCCGGAATCCACCCAGGCTTTCCATTCTTTGCAGTAATGCTAGTAACCATGGTAACAAGCAAGGTGCTGAGGTAGTTACCAAGAGCCACAGTGGTGAGTGAAAGTGCAGAGCATAAGCTCCTCATGGCATCAGGGGCCTGATCATAGAAGAACTCCAGCTGACCAATAAAGGTGAACACTTCTGCTGCCCCAATAATGAAGTACTGAGGAACCTGCCAGAATATAGAAATCGGCAAGAAGCCATCATAGTCATATAGATTATGCCGTGCCACAATGCGGAGCCTCACAATCTCAAGAAGGCCTGCAGCTACCATGGAGAATATGGAGATGACAAGACCGATGCCCATGCGTGTCAACTGGGTGAAGCCACGATCATTGCCTGTGAACCTGCGTGCCACTGGCACGATGATGAAATCATAGATAGGAACCCAGGCGATCACACTGATGGTATCAAAGATGGAGAGTGAAGCTGGTGGAATCTTGAAATTAGGACCCATGTGGGGGTCAAGAGTGTCCCCTTGGAGGACGAACATGGTTCCCATCTGGCTGTAAACCGTAGCGATGATGATGCCGCTTGCCCATATCGGAAGAAGTCGGATGACGCTTTTGAGCTCCTCAACTTGGGTGACACTGCAGAGCCTCCAGGGATCCACTCGAGTGTCCATTCTGTCATCAGGTGTTTCTACAGCAGCCTTGTCAAGGAACCTGAGCGAAATGACATGAAAAAAAAGATGTCAATGTTTCGGAGGTAAATGATTCAAACAGAATGAAGAAATCTTACTTAAATTGATCTGTATGTTCAAGTTTGCGACTGCCTTGTATCACAGATTCCTTGTCTGTCACCTCATAAAGTAGGGACTTGTCAGCTGGCACTTGCACCTCGTATTTCCTAAGAGATGCAATGATGACTTGAGCCACTCGTGTCAGGGGACTACCTCCAGGTTTCTGGTGCCTGTACAATGGTGTGCCAAGAAAGAAGCTCACGACTGCAATGGCCATTACAACGGCTGGTATTCCGAAACCCCAACCCCATCCCACATTCATTTGTATCCAAACCAGCACAGAAGATGCAACCAGCGCCCCGATGTTGATCGAGAAATAAAACCAGTTAAAGAAGGAGCTCTTCTTTTTCTTCTCAGATTGATCATTGTCGTCAAACTGATCAGCTCCAAAGGAAGAGACACACGGTTTGATTCCTCCGGTGCCCAGTGCAATGAGATATAATGCCACAAAGACAACTACAGTTTGTGTGCCAGTGGGATTACATACACCGTTATGGCATGGAGCTTCCAGGCCTTTGACAGATGCCGTCATTGTTAAAAGTGTCAAACCCTGAGTCAGGTACAAGACTAGTTACAAATTCCACAAGATGATAACTTACAAGAGTGCAAACATGAAAGTTGAGGGATGGTCTTACAATGACGTAGATAATCATGAAGGTTGCGATTGTTCGATACCGTCCCAAATAGGCATCGGCGACGAAAGCACCGAGCAGTGTTATGACATAGCATGTCCCGGACCAATTAGTGACATTGTTTGCTGCCTGAACATTCCCTTGGTTGAGACGGTCCTTCATGTAGTTCACCAAATTTGTGCTCATCCCATAGTAAGCCAACCTTTCACAGCATTCGTTTCCTGTTGACAGATGCAAGATCAGGAAAAGAATAGGAACTAAAAGATAATCATATTGATCTGAGGAATCATTGTACCAAGAATGTAAGGGCACGCCCTCCACTTTCCAGTTTTGCTCTTATCAGCCGGGTTTCCATGCCTATCTATCGTCCCATCTTTTGTGTACTTGTCATCCATTTGCTGCCCCTGTCAGGTGTTATTGGAAGTTTACAGTTTGTCCTCCTTTCCTGGTGCCTCTCTGATGATGCAGAGGACGAGATATATTAGGAGGAGGGGAAGAAAATGGAATTAGAAGAGAAATTATTTCGAGAAGCAAGTCTGCCTCATTACACTTTTATATAGCGGATATTCAAATAACAATATTCTAACAATACTTTACGGGGAAAAACAATACCCCAACAGTAAGGAGACAATTTTGGAAAATTTAAATGACAGCATATGTTGGTTAAAAAGCTTGAAATGATATTTCCAAATAAGCCTGTCTGGTTTCAAATTAGATCCCCACTAATACTACCAAAACTTGGAAGATTCCAAGTTTGGTCGATGACTCTTGGCTGGTATGAGAACGCTGGGCAAAGAAAAAAGGTACAACTCAGTTTATATCATCAGCAAGTGACGAAGAAGATAACTACTGAAAAGATCAATAAATATTGATCATATGGATGGGTATGCGAGGAGAACTGCCAATCAATTGAGCTGACAAAAGAGGACAATGCTTTACATCGTCTAGCAAGGTGCGTAGAGCTTCCAGCTTGGGCCTTTTTGTTCTTTACTACCCCTAGATTTCGATATGTTTCCTGTACACTTGCTTAGCATGGTATTTGTTTTCTAGATGAAGACGAGTACCTAATTGTTGGAGCTTTCTACCTCAGAAATTACTTGTCATGGATAGTCGTGCGACGTCTAAGCGAGCGAGACATTTAGACAAGTCTTTAAATAAATTTAGAGTGATATGACTGCGGAAGTTTTAAAATATGATGGGCTACTGTATTTATTCATTAGTATATGCCGATATCCACAAGACAGGAGTTGCAAAATCTCTCCTATCTATTTAGAAAGATTCACACTCTTTTGGCCTTTGTGAGAAGTTTGCAGGTGACAAGAGAGTGAGCCTGAGGCTCTACTGCCCCCCACTCTTTTTGCTCTTGATCGGCTATGGAAAAATATTGCAGAGAAGTATTACAAACTAGTTACATTGAGAGTAGACATTATGCATAAAGATTGTGAAACAACCAAATCAAAGAAAGAAAACAGAGGACCGGATCATATCATATTGAGATAAGAAGAGAACAGGGGCAAGACTACTCGCTTAAGCGGTTAATCCCGCATGATTCACAAAGAAAGCATGGTTCGCCACCAGCACCACCAGTCAGAAGACAGCCTTATGAGTTTTGCATCAGACTCTGTGCTCTGTCGACTTAGACTCCTATGAGAATAACTAGTGCATACTTATATAACATGAGTTCAGATTGGAACCTTGTCCTTGCTTTTACTGTTCGGAGAGAGAGAGAGAGAGAGAGAGAGAGAGAGATTGCATACAAGGATGGAGAATGGCTGTCGTCTTCCGTGAGGATTGCTCCAGGTAGTCAGTCAACCAACTTTCGGATACCAATTAGGAAATACAGAGATAAACACTTACTAGTTACTCGTTTGTTTAAGTTAGATTTACAGGGAGTAATAGGTCAAAAATTCTTTCAGGCATGCCAAAGAACAGTATCATCTTAGCACTAAAAAAATTTAGGAATATATATAATCATCAGCACTGCAGTACTACTGAGTTCTTCCGCTGAAACTAAACACGCCAGAGAATTAAAACTAGAACATATGAGCAATTTTTGTGTTCTAGATTGGAACGTGCACATGAACAAGAAGACTGAACCATTTCAAAAGAAAACAAGACTAATGCATGGTGTGGTAGTTTGTTTCGATGCATATACCTCGATGAGAGAAAAGTAACCCTGGAATCCTTGTGGTTGCACTGCTCTCTGCTGAAGAATTTTCACAAAGCTTTCATGGAAGGTTACTCTTTTATGTTGAGAGATATTACAAGGGGAGTGATGATGAATGAATGAATGTAATATATGGGAAGATTCGGGCAACAGACTGTAATGTTTATATGGAATCAATCGATAAATACGAGTACGACCAACTGGCTGTTGCCATGTAATCCATCGCACGGAATCTAAAATAGGGAATTTCTTTTTAAAAAAATAGTCATAGTAAGGAAATAGTGTAATTATGGAAGGAAATGAGGTGCTTGATTTAGATATTATTATGTGGAATCTGCCAATAAGCTGACCTAATTGTGCGGCTTAATTGGCTCTCTGACTCTCTCATCCTTCTCTTTCCTTCCTAAAATTCTGCCCGGTGGTAGTCTTTATATGAATAAATAGATGCACATAATATACACACGTATCTCTATATTTGCATATATGTACATAAAATATATTGTACCTTGAACAGCTGGGTAATGGTCCGATACCGTTTCAAATATTTTTCTTCTTTTTTAAACATGTTAATTTTTGTATACCCATTGAGACTAATCGAGTGAAAGAAAGAATGATTTCAAAAAGTAATAGTAGAGGACCTAGAGGTGTACCCTATTTTGAATAGAATATATGCATCCATTAAACTCTTTCAATTTAAACTTGAAATTATTAATTTTTGGACTGTTGAATACAATTACAATAATCCAATCTAACAAACAAACTTTTTATTTATCTTTTCTTGTGTTTTTAATATTTGTTACTGAATTTTCTGAACACTAAGACAGATCTAATGTCAAGTCGTTTTTTGTTTGTTTTTTTCACTTTTTTTAAGTATGAAATCCCTTATTTACTCAAGAAAAACATTAAGAAAGAAATAAAGAATAAAAATCGCACACACTATCCATGAATAAAAGTTAGAAGGGGCCAAAACTATAGAAGTAAAGTATTAAAAATTAAGATCAAAATAATAAAAAAATATTAGTGAGGTAATTTGAACTCAAGATCTTGTAAATTAAAACTATCTATTCACTTGATCAACTAAAAAATTATATTAATTTCTTAGTATTTATTTTATTTATTGATTTCAACTACTAGTATATATGTATATACATTAAAAATTTGGAGGAGCCGAGGCCCTAGGTCCGCCCCTGCCCTCCACTTTCCTCTTTTTATCTCTCTTGAGTATGGCTTTTCATATTTGATCTTGAGATATTTTTTTTTCCTTGAAACCATTTATTAGTACCCTTCCTTCTTTTTTACCTAGTAGAGAAAGAGGAGGGTAGTCTCCCATCTTCTCAAGTGTTCATTTTTGTAAAGGGAAAAACTTTTAGCAAATAGAAAAAATAAATAAGAGCAAAATTTTGATTATATACTTTTTTATTCTATTTTTATGGGTGTTCAAGGCTACATTGAAATATCCAAATGATCAAAATTTTGGAAGACATTTAAGATAAAATTTCTCATTTTGAACTGGATTAATGAAGCAATGCATTGGATAGCTGTGTAATCCCTTTGCTTGTTCATTTAACCATATATGAAATTCAAATTTACTTTTTACGAAAACATAGGTATATATATAAATGAACGAAATGAGATTTGTCCTTATATCTAAAAAAATCTTGATCTTTATATGAATGGGATTTGTCTATTAACTTAAATAAACAAGTCACTCATTAATATTATTAGATAGTATTATATATAAGTATTTTTCTTTCATTAGAAGACTATTTATATACAAGAAAACCAAATGAAACAAATTTACATGCGTGGTATAATAGCCCTGATTATTTAGAACGAACAGGACACGTGATGCATCGCATATTTTTGGCGCTTAGAAGATTCAATATTGTCATCGTTGACGCATAATGGAGCAATGGACCACTACAAAAGGAGTTGAGTGGAAGCATGAACATAATGCAATCATTGCTCGTCCGGAAATAAAGTAATAAAATTTGGATTAAATGATATATATCATGTGTTTACGAACTAAGAAGGAGAATATGTAGCTAAAAGTGATAAACCTAATTTGTATAAGTTGTATAGTACACACTACATAATATTTTTTATATAGAAAAATAAAGAAGCAAAACTTGTGAACCGTTCATTATTGCAACATACTTGACAGTTGAGACTACTTTCTTTAGTGCATAGTTCCTTGGAAGATACATCCATTTATGCAATATATTAATTTATGAATGAATTCACAATTAATTGCTAACTAGAAAATACTATTGACATCTGGTTTCTTATGTGCCTTTTTTCTTGTTTGTTTTATCTTATGATCGAGCTCTTGTGTCATAAAACAATAGAACTGAATGAGCAAGATTGAACCTAAAATAAAACATTCATGTGTCATCCGAATACTATCTCCTGGAAATTAAAATTAATGCATAACTTATGAGCATGGATAAGCTACTTGACATCAATGGACAGGGAGGTCGGGTAGAATGAGTCAATTCTTTATTAGTCAATATTTAAAATTATTAGAATAATATTATTCTAGCTCATAAAAGAATATATCTTTCTCCATCATATATTTACCAAAATTTGGACAAGCTATTTTTTTTGGGTAGTTACGCTCATTTTGACCGATATTGGTTAAACCAAAAAGTACAAGCTATATTATTATATTGACTTAGCCCAACTTGTAATTCTCGAGAGCTATGACATTGAATTTTCCTCGGAACAATGAAAACCTAGTATTCATTTGTTCTCACAATGTCAAGTTTTTATCGGAATAAGAAAATGAACCATGATTGAAATTAGAGGGTGCCTAAATATATAAAAATAAATTATTAATAAAAATATCAATGAGAGTTCAAATCAAGATCTCGAGATAATAATTAAAATTATTGATCCACTTGAATAATTATATAATTCTGCTATACTTTCACCATTTATTTTATTTATTGATTATAATTTATATATGTAGGATAAAATATTTATGTAGGTACTATAACACTCATATATAGTGCAAAATTTCTAGTGTAGACATGTGAACATACTAATAATATCATATATGAGAAGAAGTGGACTGCTGTAATTTATAATGTTGCATACTCATATATACTCCCACCTATAGTGTGGGTCCGTCCCTAATCGGAGTTCAAATTGTTGCTTATTGATATTAGAATTTTGCTTGTGTTTTTTAGAGAGTACGAGAAAAGTAGGGTAATGAATGAGAGAATAAAAATCTCCCATGGTTGAATATATAGTAACTTTTTTGAAGAATAAACTAAAAAATTAATCTCATTTTTTCATAACTAATAAAAAAAAAATATCCTCCATTCTTCTCTCTCTTGTTACCATATCTCCCCTTTCATTTTTCTCCTTTTATTCAAATATACTCTTAGAATATATTTGGTTAAAGTTGAAAGGACAAATGAGGAAAAAAAGAGCTGCATTTTTAATGAAGGTAAATGAAAATTAATATTTCCTCCATTTATTTTTATTCTTCTAGATCTAATTGTTATTTTTTTAAATTATAAAATAGGATAGTATTGATCATGTTTTGAATCTTAATCCAATCATAAACTCCTATGCATCAAAGTCTTCCGAATAATTGGAGTGACGAAGTTGTTCATCCCATACGTGGGTCTCGCTGATTAGTCAACGAGCCTGAGGGTTTAAGGTGAATCCCCCTGCAGGGGCTCGGGGATGGAGCCCCAAAAATTTAGATGACTCTAATATTTATATTTTCTATTTTTGTATTGGGAGTCCCTATATAGATTTTTTAGAATTCAGATTATTTTGTATCTTGTATTATTTTTCCATCCAAGAAAATACTCAACTGTCGTTTGAGGATGTAGTCTTAATAAGGATGAACCTCGTAAATATCATATTTTTTTTCTATGTGCGAACTTATTTTTCTCTCTTGTCTCCTATCTGCAACAGATAAAAAGAAGAATATATATATCTTATTTCAACCTTACTTAATAAAATATATAAATTGTTATATAAAAATATATTCGTTTAAATAAAAATATTGAATTCTCCTTCTCTTTCGTTAATTATATCATCTGAATCGTTTAACTATTTCATATATATTCTCTTTTATTTTCTTTCTTTTTTTCATTACCTTCTCTTCTTCTTAATAATTATTAAACCTTGGGAAATGTAAAAAATACTTTTATTTTAATAACATTTTTTAAAAGAAAGTTATTCTTTTTCTCGCTTAACTATCTAAAATTTATCTTCTAAGTTAGAGTTGAAACGAGGATTCTTTTTTCTTTTCATTCTCTCTTTTCCCTTTTCTTTCTTTGTCCTTCTCTATCCAAACATACCTAAGTTAGGGTATATATTTTCCTTTTTTTTGTCTTTGAAGTCGGTGAAAATTGAGTTATGAATGTGAAACCAAAAAACATATTAAACTACGAAGATAAGAAAGCACGCGTGCATGGAATTGCCCATTGGCCGTACGAGTACAAGGACGAGGCGAGCTACAATTCAGGTTGCGACCCGGCCCCAACGAAGAAGTGGTGTCCGCAGTCACGTACGTAGTGTCATAATTAGCTTCAGCCGAGCTGAGCACATCAAAAGTACGTTCAAGATGGGTTCGTTCTCCATCTTTAAGAATGTCAGTGTTACAAGACAAATTTGTAAAAACCATCCTTAATTAAATCACATTTTTGGATAAGCAGCGAATTTATAATCAATCATTTTCTAGTGTAAGGGGACAAAGATTAGAACTGAGATACTTGAAGTACGTACCATTAAAATCTAATTTTTCATTAGAAATATTAGGCATATACGCATCTTCTTGCACATTCTGTAGGATCAAGTCAATTTGCAGTAACTAGTACTGATACATGCGTCCTGGCCAATATTTTTATCAACTTTGTCTGCAACTACTTAAAAAATTAGAGCAATCATATATGTAACCTAAAAGAGCAGAGTGATTAATCTACGTGCTAATTTGGCTTTGGCCATGCATGAGATCTCAGCTGTCATTAGTCTTAAAATAATCACAATTAATAGCCTTTTTTTTCTTCTCTTGATCGTCCTAATAATTATTTTTTTTTGCTTGCTGATCGAATTAACTATGCGTCTGTAGCACTTCTGATTCAGACCAGCCCTTATTAATTAATTCGTTTAACAATTCCTTTCCTTCCTTCGGCAACAACTAACAAAAGTTAGCTACCATAAATCGAAAAAACAAAGAACAAAAGCTAGCTACCAACCAAATTAATAGCTTAGCATTCAAACTTACTACTAGCTGTTACGTGGTCTCTTCACCATGCATTTTATAACTTTTACGGCCACCAGAAGCTCCTCCATTTTTTTTTCCCATTTTCCTACTGAAGAAATGGTGTTCCATTTAATTGGTAATACATTGTTTTCTCTTTAATCCTTATATATCTTAGGAGTGCAACTTAATATACCACAATCTGACCTCTTTGGAGAAGAATAGATCCATGTAGCATAAGTGTCAAAATCGTTGTCATAGTACGAGAACACTTTCATATTTACAAACCTGAAAAATACGTTTCAACTTTATGTGGCATCTAAGTAATCTATAACACACACACACCATATATATTATATATGGTAAATAATATATTTCCCAACAAATTGTTGTACGATCATGAAGGTCCTCCTCCTCCACCTAAAACTTAAAACGACTTAGCATCTAAAATATATCTATGATATGTGGTGGCCGGCCGTATCCCCTTCATATATAGAGGGTCGTGTTGGCCTCTCGTTCCATATGCAAAGAATAAGATCCAGTGGAAGTGGTCGAGAGAGGGAAGCTAACTAATTAATCAATTAATTAGCTCTGAGGCAGTGATGGAGCCAAGCAGGATTTGGGCTTTGATGATGGTGCTAATCATCTGCCTATTTCCTGTTCTTGCCCAAGCAAGCATTCGGCATTACAAGTTCAATGTGAGTACATATATGTAACGTATGTACATAATGCATGCATTAGTTGCTGGTGTAAAAATAATGAGCTAAACTTGTTTTATCCTTCAACTTGGTTGTTAATTTGTGCATGCAGGTAGTGACGAGGAACATGACCCGGCTGTGCTCCTCGAAGCCCATCGTCACCGTGAACGGCAAATTTCCAGGTCCAACTTTGTATGCACGGGAAGGCGACAACGTGCTCGTCAAGGTCGTAAACCATGTCAACTACAACATGACCATCCACTGGTAATTAATCATGTATATATTGTACTATATATATAATGAACTCGGTCGTCTTAAATGACATAATATATATACATGTCTAAGTGACCTAATTAACTGATGATCGAACAGGCATGGCATCAGGCAGCTTAGAACGGCGTGGGCGGATGGACCGGCATACATCACCCAGTGCCCCATTCAGCCAGGCCAGAGCTACGTCTACAACTTCACCATCACGGAGCAGAGGGGCACCCTCTTCTGGCACGCCCACATCCTCTGGCTGAGGGCCACCGTCCACGGCGCCATTGTCATCCTGCCCAAGCTCAGCGTCCCTTACCCTTTCCCCACCCCCCACAAGGAGGTCGTCGTTATCTTGGGTACGTAAGGCAATCATATATATGTACCAGGGAGACAGAGTCGACTGTGATCAGATGTGTATTTGATTTGTTTCTTAACTCAATCAATCTCCGTTAATTGGTGCAGGTGAATGGTGGAAATCGGACACTGAGGTGGTCATCAACCAAGCTCTCGCGTCTGGTCTTGCACCAAATGTTTCGGATGCTCACACCATAAACGGACATCCGGGGGCTCCCTCGACTTGTGCTTCTTCATCTCCAGCAGGTTATTACGTAGTAACTGGATGCGGAATGATTTCGTTCAGAAAACGTAATCTGTAATGATGGATTTATTAAACATTAATTGCATGTATATATGCAGATGGATTCACTTTGCAAGTGGACCAAGGAAAGACGTACATGCTGCGGATCATCAACGCTGCCCTTAATGAGGACCTCTTCTTCAAGGTCGCCGGCCATCAAATGACCGTCGTCGAGGTCGACGCCACCTACACGAAGCCCTTCAAGACCGACACCGTGCTGATCACGCCGGGCCAGACCACGAACGTCCTGCTGACGGCAGATCAGGGCGCCGGCAGGTACGTGGTCACCGCCTCCCCATTCATGGACACGCCCATCGTCGCAGTGGACAACCGGACGGCCACCGCGACGTTGCACTACGCCAACACGGTCTCCGCCTCCGCCCTCACCACGACCAAGCCTCCGCCCCAGAACGCCACCCCCGTGGCGTCCAACTTCGCCAACTCCCTCCGCAGCCTGAACTCCAAAGCATACCCCGCAAAGGTCCCGCTCTCCGTGGATCACTCCCTCCTCTTCACGGTGGGCCTCGGCATCAGCCTCTGCCCGACCTGCGTCAACGGCAGCCGCCTCGTGGCGGACATCAACAACGTGAGCTTCGTCATGCCGACGACCTCTCTCCTCCATGCGCACTACTTCAACGTGAGCGGCGTGTTCACGGACGACTTCCCGGGGAGGCCTCCCGTGGCTTACAACTTCTCCGGCGCGGGGCCGAGAAACATCCAGACCGCGACCGGGACGAGGCTCTACCGCCTTCCTTACAACGCCACGGTGCAATTGGTGCTCCAGGACACAGGGGTCATAGCACCGGAGAGCCACCCCGTCCACTTGCACGGCTACAACTTCTTTGCTGTGGGAAGGGGTTTGGGGAACTACAACCCCAAGACCTCGCCGTCGACGTTCAACCTCGTCGACCCCGTGGAGAGGAACACCATTGCAGTCCCCACTGGTGGTTGGACGGCCATAAGATTCAGAGCAGACAACCCAGGTACATATTTATACTGCATTCATCCTATCACTACCAATGCATGCATGCATATTAACATATAACAATCATCGCCAATCTACGTGATTCTTGATCATGTCACAAGTCATGTACTCATGCATGTCGGATGGACGCAGGTGTTTGGTTCCTGCACTGCCATTTCGAGGTGCACACGACGTGGGGTTTGAAGATGGCGTTTGTGGTGGACGACGGCAGCGGTCCCGGCGAGTCCTTGCCCCCGCCGCCGAGTGATCTTCCAGTCTGCTAGATCAAAGTTTGCATGCCGCCGGTGGCCACGTAAACGGTACACTTTACGAACGGAGGAAATTAAGGAGGAAAGCCAATTCATGCATGATGAATTGAAGGAAAAAGAAATATGTGTTTAGTTCATAATAAGATTTCATCAGTGAGGAGGTAAAAAAATAAGTTGTTATTATTCAGGGCATATAACAAGCCACCATTATTATACTTTTGATCATGTATCTACTTTTCCCCTCTCCCAGGGTTTATCGAATGAATCTGTAGTTGGCATGTTTGTTAATTTCCATTGAAAAAGTTCTGTGATTTGTTTTTAGAAGTTCCAGCTTTGTTAATTAAGATGAAATTGTGAAAATAGAAAAGAAAATAATAATATTAAATAAAAGGGTTGATATGCTGGGCCACTCATTCATTAAATGGGCTTTAAAGGGCCCACTATAATAACAAAAAAATCTTACTTGAGCATGCAGTCCAAACAAATTAAAATAAAGCCCAACTTGAAAGCATCTCCTTTACTTTTTTTCCTTTTCCATTATTTAATGATATCAACTTCTAGAAAGAACTTTTTGCTGTGCGTGTGTGCAATAAAATGCTATTTTAGTTCTGAAACCTGTCGATGAAAAAGTCTGAAGTCTATATATAGTGCCATGAAGGATATATAATTTCCAAGTATTTTGAAATAAAATATATTAGACATCTAAGCCTCACATTATTCTACAAGAGGAAGTATTCTATGTGTCAAACCAAGTTTAAACTTGATCAAGATGATTAACGTGTCTGAGTATTAAGCTGTATCAAACTTAAATTTTATATAATAATAATATTAAGTTAGGCATTTAATCATCACCGATCAAAAAATAATAGTATGCTTATTGTATATATTTTTCTTTTATCTTTCTGAGACTAAGTTGTAACACTCGACTCGGGCATAGATATGAAGAGGCTCTTGAGTGAGGTCAGATCAAATAAATTGGATGATTGAACCGATTAATACTAATTTAATATGAAATAATAAAATATGCATTAAATAAATATATGATAACACGTAGGTCACGTAATAATATTTTAAATCATAATTTACAATTCACATATTACTTAAAACTTATAACAAAATCAAATATATTAGCATAATAAATAATAATAAAATAATCAATAATATTTTTTTTAACACAAAATACACAAATCATAATGTATAAATTGATCATTTTCTTTTTAAAGATATCAAACAGCTTATTTTTTTTAATAATTTTTGTTACATAAATATAAATTTTAGAGAAGTGATGATCAGACTAAATTCATCGAATTAATCAATTGAATTAGAATTTTGATCGATTCAAACTCGTCGGATCAATCGATTGAATTAGAATTTTGATTGATTCAAATATTTCAACTCTAAATTCAAATTTGAGTCGACTCATAATCCAATTTAAATTTTATGTATCAATCCAACTGATTTGATCGATCAGATCGGATGGGATTTTATAACTAAAACGAGGCAGAGTTTTAATTGGAAGGGAGGGGTGGTGGTGGATACCAGGCATGCACCACTGTTGAACATGAATGCCCGCGATCTGTGACGTGCGCCATGACCTGGGACAATTGCTCTAAACAAATAAATTTGGAGCAATTAAAGTCTGTGAGCTGTTCCCGTTGTCACTACTTCCTCCTCTCAAATCTTTAAGGAATAAATAAATAAATAAATAAATAAATAAATAAATAAATAAAAATAATAGACCACCAACAAATACAACCTTTTGGTGTGTGCCATAAATAAACTACCTTTTGGGAGATTTACGGCACACGTTGTCACCAACGGTGGAGTAATTCAAACTGATGCCGTTTGTTTTGATAATTTCTTTCCTTTTTTTAAAAAAAAAAATATTTTTTGTTGTTGTTTGGCATTTGGTAAGTCAAGATAAAATTTCTTTGTTAAAAAGGTTATTTAAAATTAGAAGAACCACCTTTCTCAAAAGGAAAATATTATTTGTCTCACAACATTTTTTCTTATATTTTCAGGTTTATTTTTTAATGTTCGAAAGTTATCAAACAAAAGCATAAAAAATTCTCTCCCTGAAAATTCACTCTTATAGAAAATAATTTTCTTTACGAGTTTATTTCAAAAAAAAATATTTGTAAATTTGAATTTTCGAGAAGCCGAATCGACCACTATTATAAAAAAAACTATATTAAATTCGTGATAACGCGGCCCAACTGTATATAGTCATGGATTGCAATTACCTTCTACCCCTTCGGCGCCTGCTGTAGGCCTACGTCTGCTCCTACCTGTTTCAACTCGTATTCCACATGACAACAATAACTATACTGTATACACTGGCCTATTTTGTTTAGTCCATTTTTTTTAATCCATCAAAATCATCTTACTCATATTCTTCAATCAAATGAAAAAAAAAATAAAATTAATTTGATCTTATTATTCAATCAAATGAGATATTATGTCTAACTACACCGGACTCATTGATCAAATAATTTTGAAAACAATATACAGTTGAATTAAAATGCAAGTTCATATATATATATATGCTAAACTTGTTTTATCCTTCAACTTGGTTGTTAATTTGTGCATGCAGGTAGTGACGAGGAACATGACCCGGCTGTGCTCCTCGAAGCCCATCGTCACCGTGAACGGCAAATTTCCAGGTCCAACTTTGTATGCACGGGAAGGCGACAACGTGCTCGTCAAGGTCGTAAACCATGTCAACTACAACATGACCATCCACTGGTAATTAATCATGTATATATTGTACTATATATATAATGAACTCGGTCGTCTTAAATGACATAATATATATACATGTCTAAGTGACCTAATTAACTGATGATCGAACAGGCATGGCATCAGGCAGCTTAGAACGGCGTGGGCGGATGGACCGGC